>JAPYZJ010001147.1:0-50106 GCA_030522765.1 Ophioninae sp. B BG-2022a | reverse complement strand
CTCCTTGATGCCGCGAGAGTGGCTGACCTCCTCGGCGAGAATTTCGAGCCTCCCACCGGCGAACCACATGAGGACCGCCATTTGACAATCGAGCGTCAGGCTGGCGGCAGTTTGGAATCCAACGATCGATTGATGAACGAACGCGAGATACATGGGCGTACCGGAATCAATGGAGAACGGATAGACAGCAGGAGTTGGCATTTTTTGATCCGGTATGACGAAAGGACTGATGATCATCGTCAAGGCGGCGAAGTAATTCATGAGCATCACTGTCGCGTGGTAGATCCAACATCTGTTGACGTAACTCTGCAGCAGTCGCCTCTCGCCAGCGTGACAATCATTCACGAAATCCTCCTTCTCGTTGGCCAGCGTCTTGCTCGAAAAGTGGGTAGATCATTCCGAACAATCATACAATATGCATACAATATACTACCCCAAAACAATAAAGAAACAAAACATTTAATTGATTTTTTCACTCATTTTTTCGTAGCCCTGTATCTGCGTGAAAATAACTCTACGAGACTTTCTCAATCATTGAACTAAAAAATTTGAAAAAAAATATATCCCGAGCTCGTGAACCAATGCAACATTATTTAAAAATTTGCAACACCTTTGTCGTAGCGCGAGAATATTTTTTTTTGCTCAAAGAACTCGAAACCTCGAACCTTGAAGCTTCAAAATGCTTGTTTTTCATTTCTATAGAGCTATGCCTTATCATAATTCATCAATGCAAGCATCAGTAAAAAATGTAACGAATTTACTTTACTTTTTGAAACTTTTATGTTTCCAGGGCCTTAAATATGATACCTGAATCCTCATGCGATGGAAACGCAGAACAAGCGTTTTAGTCATGAACGAGGCGCAAGAGGTGCAGAAACACAGTGATTGGGTTACGATGATGGAATCCGAGTGATATTTACGGACGGCGACTATCAGCCCGGCGAGAAAGAAAGAGAAGCTCAAAAATGAGAAACTCCAAACGACGTTTTTAGCCAATATTGATCGGTTGGTCGAGTGCCTTGAAGATGGCCATGCGAATAGTAGTAGAACGCTCAACTCGGTTAAATGTATCGCTCCTTCTACACTCACCCTGCTTTCCATATCGAAAGTTCTTCAACGACTGATCGTCCAATTCCAGAGACATCCTTTTCTTCCCCTCCTTCTCTCGCTCCAAGTGCTCGATCAATTTTAAATTTCATCGCTCACGCACTTATTTCCTGGCCGAGAACGAGGCGGGAGAGAATATACGCCAGCCACCTTGATTGTGAAAATTGTGAAATATCGCGTATTTCCGCATACCCTTAATGATGGAAAATTGCCCCTCCGCGTAGCTCGAGGGAAGCGAAAATACCTGACGGCTATTGATTGTTGCCGTAGCTAAATTTCCAGAGGGGAAAACACCGGTGGGTTTCGCTATGTGTTGCAAATTATTAGAGATATTGTGAAGCGAAACTAATGCATTCTCAGAGATAGAGGGTTTGTGTACTTTCATATCCAAAACTGCAAATTCCCAGTGTGAGAAAAACCTCCAAAAGAACCGTATCCCAGCTGAGGGGTAGTGATAAAACTTACAAAGAAGTTCGATGCTCCACACTGTCCCCAGCAATGATTATTTTTCAAAGATAACTTCGGGTCATCATAGCTTGTAGTATTCAGGTCAAAAAATTCAACAGTAAAAGATCTTATCGGTGTTCTCAAACGCGTCTAATGAGAAAAGTTAATTCGTTGTTTTCCGTTGCCGAATTCCGAGTGGTATTCTTGAAAGTGACGTCGGCCAACATCGTCGCCTGCCATCACCATGTAAATTTTTAATATTCGGTATGAGATGATTTACTTAAACGTGAAATCAGTCGTAGTCGTCGTTGTCGTCGTTATCCGCCATGATGATACGAATCGTAGTAAAGTAGGAACATACACCTGAGAGAAACTTTAACCGAAACGGTCAGTCGAGTCGGACGATGAGATAGTCTCTAGCTCGTAAAGTTCGAGAGTTATTGTAAGTCTGAATAACATTTTGGTACCGAGCAATAAAAGTTGAACGACAGAGCGGGAAGAAACCCGGAAACTGATACTTGGACCGATCGTTGAGATCTTTGCAAAATCATAAGCATGTCCCTCGTAATCTTTGGTGACTCGTCCACCCAGGCTGTCTCGTAAATCGTTGTCCCTATCAGATCGCACTGACCATACAAAATCTCCGATTACTACGATTTCATGATCGAGTGGGATTCAAGAAACCGGATTGACATTTGGACATCTGATCTTTTGTTCACTCACCACTCTGATCATGTTCTCCGCTGGCCAAGTGCAGATCATCAGGTTCGTCAGAAGAACAACGGTCGCTGGTCCATACTGCATTTTGACCGATAGCGGTTGATTCTTGAACCCGTTTGTTTGTTTGGGTTTACTTACATTTCGATTTGTCGATTGTACCGGTAAATTTGCCTCGTACTCACGCCCACGAATTGCATGCAGCACATGATTGAGGCAATACCGGAAACGCAAACGGTCGTCAGTGCCACATAACGCATCGCGTCCGCCACTTGCTTCGCGTAAGACAAGAGTCTTTGATGCTCATTGAGAAAAGTTCGAAACTCATTTAGATTTGATGATCCCCTGATCTTCTCGACGAGTATTTCGAACCTCGCTCCAGCAAACCACATCATCATGGCCATTTGGCAATCGATCGTGAGGGCCGCCGCTGACTGGAGTCCCGCTATCGACTGATGAATGAATACCAGGTACATTGGAATACCGGAATCAATGGAAAAGGGATAAACGGCGAAGGTTGGCATTTGTTGATCCGGTAGGACGAATGGACCAAACAGCACGGGGATACTAGCTAGATAGTTCAGAAAGGATATGAGAGCGTGAAAGAGCCAACATTTTTCGAGGTATCGCTGCATCACGCGCCTCTCGTGGATACCACAATGGCCGACGAAGTCCTCCATTTCGTCGATCAGGATCTTTGCGTGGAATTTGAATACCCATTACGTTTTAATAGATGTTGCAAAGCATCGTGAGGCTGGAGCTTTTATTCCAATGTTGAAAGTCACGTGTAGGCTCTAATACTTCCTAATAGACCCCAGTACCTTCCAAAACGCTCCAATAGACCCCAACGCCAAAATGTGTTCCAATAGGTCTCGATAATCCACAATAATCACCACCATATCCCAATAGGTCCACGCAGATCCCAATATGCTCTGATAGGTCCCACTAGACTCGAATATCTCCCAAAGGACCCAATAATCATTAATACAACCAAGGAGCCGGTAATCCCGAATCTAAATTATTGCAGTCACGTAAAGTTCCACTTGATCCAATGTAATCACAAATGACCTCCAACATCGATACTCTTTTGGCAACGGGCTTTTTGCCTTCTGGGGTTTCGTTACCTGGCACTTTTTCCGACGTATCCGCAAAACAAGGCTCTTGACGAGTATCAGGGCACAAGAAGAGATGAAACACAAGGACTGCGTCAGTATAATCGGATCGGACGCGTATTCGCTGATCGAGGCTATCAGGGCTATCAATAGGCAAATTATATTGAGAATGCTCATACACCAGGCTACATCAGCTTTTATAAGATCCGAATTCGTCGCGTGTTTAGAAGGTGGCCAAGTGCAAACGAGGCTGACACTCATCTTTGTAAAGTAAATCGCTTTTTCCAGACTTATCGTGTTCTCCATGTCGGAAGTTCTTCAACGACTGTCGATACTCCGCGCAAAGAGAGTTCGACCACTTCTCCCTCTTCCTGCACTTAACCCTTTGATTGCTCGTGTTATTTCCTCGACCCATTATTGCATCTCCCCCTTACCAACGTTTACCTTACATTCTAATGGCCTTCCTCGTACCTTCAGATCCGAGAAAATTGCGAGAAGAAAATTACGTGAGAGCCGGAACCACTGTACTCAATTATTATTGACTGGTGTTGGTGATGTAATTTCCAATGGGCTGAAGGTGGTGAGGATCCGTCGAGGGAAAAACGTACAATTGACTCGGGGCTATTGGCGATCGTCTTAAAACTACAGTCTCAAGAGGGGCAGCTCGATAACTTGCCAAGTGTTGAATCTTTCTATCATTGACCCTTCTGACGCCCGGAATCTTCGAACTTTCGAGAACTTGCTCCACAACGATATTCGTACGAGTACTGTACCTACCAATGTCACAATTACATTTTCATGTAATTAGAATAACGTTGATCTCAAAACAAATATCAATTGATACGAAAATTACGAACGTAGATAATAAACGATAAGAATAATAATATTAAACGAACAGTTATGTTGATCGGTAATTTGTGGTCCAGATGTATTCACTAATAACAATGAATAATAAAAATCGCTCGACACGATAACTGACGTTTATTTGTTGATTTCAAAGAATTATCTCACATATACCAATTTTGTGTTTCGTAGGAGTAGGTCTCATCGCGAAGTCTCGTGTTTTTTTTAAACATTTTCATTACTTCATTGTCTAACGCTTCCGGTGTTCAGGTAAAAAAATCTACAGCTAAAACGATCTGATCAATGTTATCGAACGCTAGTTGAAGGAGAAAAGTGGCTTGGATTTGTGTGGTCGATGGATACGAATCGTTATTTTTCAAAGTGAAATTAGTCATCGATATCGTCGTCCGACATTATGACGCGAATGGCCGTAAAGTAGGAGCCCACCGCTGAGAGGAACTTGAAACAATGCAATTACATTCGATCTCGATCAGCTGTGAGATCTTCAGTTGCATTCAGAATGTTAGTAATAACGACGAAAATTCTCTTACCGAGCAGTAAAAATGAAAAGATAATGCAGGGAGAAAACCAGGGACGGATACTTGAACCGGTCGTTGAGACATTTGAAAAATCATGATCGCGTCTTTCGCGGATTTTGGTGGCATTTCGTCCCACGCAGCGTTGTATATCGCGGTACCTATCAAATCGCACTGTGTCCCCGGCTCTAAGATTATTTCGAATCTCCGAAAAATCTCCACAGCAAGATGGAAAAGTTTGGCTATTTTTTATTGAATTTCTTGCCAAGTTCGAAACTTTGACAATAACAAACTTATCGAAAAATGTAGCTCTTTTGAAATGCCGTAGACGTTACACGTCCACGGATCACTAGTTGGTGCAAACAAGAATGCAACGATCAATGATTGGTTCTAAGCCGTGAAGGAGACAGGTAACGATCCGGCCTTGTTGAAACTATCCGATCACTCGGTTACTCACCACTCCACTCTGATCATATTTTCCGCTGGCCAAGTGCAGACCATCAGATTGGTCAGACCGACAATGCTGACCGGTCCGTATTGCAGTTTCACCATCAAGGGTTGATTCTTCAAAAACCCGTGGAAATATTGATCTCGCGGGTCGAGGAAAAGGAGTTACGTATCCGAATACTTACACTGACGAGCTGCACGCAGCAGGTTATCGATGCGAATCCGCAAATGCACGCGGTCGTTAACGCAATGTATCTCATCGCCGCCTCCTTGATGCCGCGAGAGTGGCTGACCTCCTCGGCGAGAATTTCGAGCCTCCCACCGGCGAACCACATGAGGACCGCCATTTGACAATCGAGCGTCAGACTGGCGGCAGTTTGAAATCCGACGATCGCTTGATGAACGAACGCGAGATACATGGAAGCACCGGAATCAATGGAGAACGGATAGACAGCGGGGGTTGGCATTTTTTGATCCGGTACGACGAAAGGACTGACGATCATCGTGACGGCGGCGAAGTAATTCATGAACGTTACTGTCGCGTGGTAGATCCAACATCTGTTGACGTAACTCTGCAGCAGTTGCCTCTCGCCAGCGTGACAATCCTTCACGAAATCCTCCATCTCGTTGGCCAGCGTCTTGCTCGATAAGTGTACATCGAATAGCTAACAACCAACAGGAAATGTTTGGAAGGTTGAATCTTTTATACCTGAATTCTGATACGATGGAATCGCAGAATAAGACACTTTGTCACAATCAAAACGCAAGCTGCGCAGAAACATAGCGCTTGACCAATGATTATAGAGTCCGTGTGATATTTGCCGATGGCGCTTATCAGTGCGATGAAAAGACAGAGAACGCTGAGAAAGGAGAGACTCCGCACTAACTCCTCCGTCAGGATTGGCCTGTTCATCGAGTGCCTCGACGACGGCCACGCGCACAGCGGACGAACGCTCAGCTTTGTGAAACGCAGCGCACCCTCCAAACTCACCCGCTTTCCCATGTCGAAGGTTCGTTCACGACTGCTCGCTCGACCCAGCCTAGACCTCTTTCTCTCCTCCCTCCCGATCCCTTTTACTCGTCACCCCTAAACGCTGCTTCGTTAAAGATGCAGCCGCCTGTGCAATTAACAGCACGATCGTTATGCACTGGAAACACGTCGATTCTCGTTATGACTAATTATCCAACCTGGCACATTTCCGGGTGTCTCTAGAGCTACTTTATTACTCGTACTCCTGTCAAATGTCATGGGATCCAGACCATCTGACTTCCTACAATGAATTGTTACTACGCACCTGAATTTTCTTTGTCTCCAACGCGATGGGGTTGCAAACACTTGGAAACGGTCACCTGAGATAAACTCGAACCGAAATGATCAGTCGCGCCGGACGACGATATAGCCTCAAGCTCGCCAAGTTCGAGCGTTATTATTAGTCGGAATAATTGTTCGGTACCAGTACTGAACCTACGAAATTTTCGATTTCCCAAATGAAAATACTTTCCACAAGATACAACGTGGTTCAAACGTGTCATTTAACGTGTAAATGTATTTTCCTTCAATTACATTAATCAGTGAAAAATTAATTCGTTACTCGGTTAACGTATTTATTATTATTATTATTTCCTTGACTATTTTTATATCCATGTGATTTCTACTTGTAGGCGCAGCGAACGTGAGTGAAAAATGAATCAGTGAGCGTCCGTGCATTGATCGGTAACAAATGTTGAATCGGATGGGATGTCGCGTTCATCATCCTACATGACGGCACGAAGAGTTGTGAAGAACGAGAATACTGTTGACAAAAACTTCAACCGAATCATGAAGAGAGCCACGAAACTTTGAGAATCACGACGACGAAATATTTTTATATACTGGGTGAACCGTTCAGGGTGATTTTAGAGAGACGAAAAAGAATGTCCACCCTCTATTTATACAGAGTGTCCCACGTAAGATTGTCATCCGTGAAATGGGGAGTTGGGCGTGAAATTCTGAGTCGATTGATATAAGCATGTATGCTTCCCGGATAGACCCATGAATTGTTATTAATTTTCAAAGGCAGCTAATGTCGATCTATTTTTAAACCTTGAAGACAAATCCACCATTTAGTTCGCCTTGAACTTGACATTTTTCTAGGGAAAAATGTCGAAAAAAAGAACTTTTTTTTTCTAGAAAGGTTTTTCGCATTTTCCCAGTCTAATTTTGCACTTTCGGCAAAAACTCGGGCATATTCGTAATCAGCAGAAAATTTCCGATGAAACAGACCCTTTTAAGAGTTTAAAAACGGAAAAAAAATGTTTTCATCTTTCCCGGCCGCTTTGCCGGAATCTAAAAAATCACGAAATTTCAAAGAGTCGTCGGGTGAGCTTCTTATCTGCTATGGAGATTTATTCGATGGGATTGGAAAAGGTTTTTGTCTGACTTGAATAATGGCGTTGGATTCGTATCGATATCTCGCATAGTTTTCCCGGAAAGTCGATTCAAAAAATCGGAAAAAAAGATGCAAAGGGGTATGGAAAAATGTGCGAAAATCGATGGTCCAACTTTGAAATTCTGCCAAAAATCGAAAAACCATCGGATTTCAATGATTAAAAAGGCATTTTGAAGAGAAATTCACTAAGAAGAGATTTAGCACAGAGTGGAGTGCCTAATCCTAAAGAAAAAAAAGTTATCGATGATTGAGTGAAAAAACTTTTTTTCCCCTAAAATCCTAAAAAATTTTGGATTTTTAATATTTTTTTAAATAGTCTATTTTTATGTAATTTGATCCCCCGAGCACGAATCTACCATTAATTGCGCCCAAAACCCAAAATTTTCATGAAAAAATCGTGTCTTTAGAAGTTTTTCACGATTTTTTCATGAAAATTTTTGGTATTGGGGAGAATAAATGGAAAATTCACGCTCAGTGGATCAAATTACATCAAAATAGATCATTCAAAAAATATTAAAAATCCAATATTGTTTTGGATTTCAGGGCACAAAAAGTTTTTTTCACTCAATCATCGATAACTTTTTTTTCTTTAGGATTTGGCCCCAGAATTTCTCGCCCAACTCCCCATTTCACGGCTGACATTCTTACCTTGGACACTCTGTATATTTATATGTATATACATAATTTATTTCGTACCGAAGTGTAGAAGTGAAAAGAAAGTGCCTCTATCAAGCCAGCAATGGACACTTTGATTGGTCGCTGAGAACGTTGCAATATCATAACTATGCCCCTCCTCACTTTTGGTGACGCGTCCATCCAATTAGTATCGTACGCCGTTGTTCCTATCAATTCGCACTATATTCAAATCCAACGAATAATCATTAACTTTTAAATGAAATAAATTGCGAATAATCATAAAATCAAACTGGCCAAGTTCGCACTTTCGATCAGCAGCGATTTCAATGCTCACCATTCCAAGCATGCTCTCCGCTGGCCATATAGAGATCATTATATTCGTCAGGCCAATTATGGCCGCAGGCAGATAATACATCTTGTCGTAGAGTGAGCCATCCTTGGAAAAAATCGTTGAACATTAGTCCTCCACATCGATATAAAATTACGAATTTTCATTTTCAAGTTGAATCCCACCGTGACGTTTTAAAAAAATGATTTTTTTCGGGCACTTTGCTATACTTTTGTTTGAAAATGAAATGTTTCACTTACGAATGGAAAAAATGATTTTTTCTGACCGTCACATTGGGCTTTTGGTTAATGATGCTTACTGCGAGGAAGTACATGCAGCACATCATTAGAACGACTCCGCAGATGTAGATCATCGCGAGGACCGTGTAGGACATTAGGTTGCTCACCCGATTCGCGTATTCCAATAATCTATTGTGCTTCAGCACGAAATCATCGATATTATCGAGATCGGTCGTTGCGCCCAATTCCCTGGCAAGAATTTCAAGTCTCGCAATTGCGAACCACATGATCAATGCCAATTGGCAATCGACGCATATTGACGCGGAAACTTGCGTTCCGACGACCAACTGATGCGCGAAAATGATAAATATGAAAATCCGAGAATCTATGGGAAACGAATAGATGGCGTAGCGTGGAACCATCGTTTCCACGACGAAAGGAAAACTGATGCATACACCCATACTAGCCACGTAGTTGACCAACATCACGGAAAAATAAACAATCCAACACTTGTCAACGTATTTCTCGAGTACTTGTCTTTCGTGAGCTTGGCAATTCTTCGCGAAGTCTTCCAGCTCCTCGATCAGTGACTGGCATTTGGTTAACGAAAAATACCAAGGTCAATAGAAATCCTTCAGACAAAAAGTTTTACGAGTCGGATAAACGACGCGTCATTTAAAATTCGCTCGTAAACATTGGCAAACATTTGAAAAAAACAACATAATTAAGACATTATTGAAAATATTAAACGAACAAATAAAAAACTGACTTTGAAACATTCGCTTGTGTACATCATCGTCTGTAACACTATTCACAAAGTTCTCGTTAACATGAGAATAGTTTCCAATTTATTTCAAACAATTATTTCATTTGTGCTAATGATATTCCGATGAAAACGTGCAAATTGACATTAACGAACTTTTTACGAAGGCGACTTAAAAAAAACATTATTTTATAAAATCCGCCCGTGAACATCATCGGCGGCAGTACTATTTATACAATTCTAATTAACAATCAAACCTTTCAGGTTTTATTTCAAACGATGATATTCATGAAACTAATAATTCCTGACGAAAAGAAAAACGACACAATTCAATCGGAGAAACGAGACTGGTAAGATTTAATAAAATTAAGAAAAACTAAACGAGTGAAAATGCTTCGCTATTGAATAGAGAAATGAGTGGATACACGCGATAATTACCCGGCAAGTTTCACGATAGACTCGCATAGTCACGGACTTGGCAGGGATCATGAGCGTAGCGCAAATTTCGACGATCGTTTGTGAGAGAATCGTCGGGTCGGAAAAGTTATTCAGAGCCGTGGCGATCTGCGGCAAAAGATAACCCAAAGCGAGCACATTGGCAATTAAAAGTGCCAAGTCATTTTTGACCAATTGCCACTTGGTTGACTTCCCGGACGGTGGCCAAGTGAACGCGGGGAGAACGCTCATTTTCGTGAAGTAAATCGTCCCTTCGAGACTCACTCGATGCTTCATCGTGACTGGGTCGTTCGCGGATTATCGACTCTTCCGAAGAACCAACGAGTCCTCACGCCCTTCTCCCTCCTACCCTCCGAGTCGACCCCCTGAAACACCTCGTAAGAGTATTTCATCCCCTCGCGAATGAACCGTTCAATTATCTTCTATTATGGCAAATCGCGACCGTTTTTCACCTATTACGACGTCGAGAAAATTGTTAACGGTAGATACAAGTGCGAGGGGTGCGAGAACTTCCGATCGACAATTCCTATCGATTCTTACGGAAAAATAATTTTCCTTGAGAAAATTGTTTCGAGTCCAGTTGGTAATTCTTCTCGTCGAGGTAATAGCCATATACTGCAGAAAGCTGAGTCATCGACCCCACGATTATTTTTCATACACGCAGCTCGCACTCTCCAAGGGTTTATTGAATGTCTGAGCTTTTCGAGTTCGAACGTATTTTTTTCGTGTTTGGCACGTTGAGGCGGTACAAGTATATAGCAGTTCAATTGTTTGTTTCTTGCTTGTAATTATTTACGAATAATTTGAATTTGTTTGTAAATAATAAATAAATTTTAGTTATAACTTGTTTGTTATTTAGAAATTGATTTTAATAGTTTTCGATTTTTTTCTTATTATTATTGATTTGTCAACTTTGAGTCGCTTTTATTTGTTATTAATTGTTATTTGTGTATTGTTTACAAGTAAATTTTCAATGACTACTCTTCATTCGTAATTATTATTTATTCGATGCTTATAACTCATGAGTCAATATTGAAGAAAACCTGGTTTTCGAAAATTCACTCGACACCGTCGGCGCTGTAAACGACCCGCAGGGTCGTGAAGTAGGAGAGTGACGACGAGAGAAACTGAAACGAATAAAAAAGCATCATGAAAAATGAATAAACAAAAAAATTATTCGCAATAAAAAACATTTATTCGAAGTATTTATTTTCCAGGGACAATAAATTGAGGTGTTGAAAAATTTAGTGTCTCCTCGTGGAAAGGATCATTAATGAATAATTACGAAAAAAAATGCTTGCTTTCGACAATATTGTGGAAAAAAGGAAAAGAAGTGAAAAAATTTAGAACGGATCCATCGAATCCTGGTAATCGAAGCTTTACTCACGGAGAGATAATGATTGAGGGAGAGAGCTGGGAGGAAACCATTGACCGATATGGATACCGGTTTTTGCGATCTTTGAACAACACTGACGAGGCTCTTCAACATCGAGACGTTCCGACTCGTCCACGATGAGTGGTAAGCTCGATTCCCAATATTTTGACTCTGTCCACAATTTTGTAATGCTTGTGTAAAAAATAGATTTTCCCAATTCAAATTTTTCATTTAAAATCAAAATAATGTATTTTTTGCTTTAAAAAAGTATACAGGGTGTCCACGACTCACATTTCACGGATGACACTCTGTCGTGGGACACCCTGTATATCTTCATCTACGAAATCTTAGTAAATTCGTTAAAACATCATTAAAAGCGATTTGTGAAAACAAAATTCAAATATTCTACTAAAAGTCATGTTGGTCTGACCATTTCTATGAGAGAATCCGCCGGCCAGGCGTACACGAAGAGCTCGACGATAGCGTTGATAACGACGTTACCGACCCGAATTTTTACGGAGAGTGGTTGTCTCTGGATTGCATAAGAATTTTATATTCAAACTTAACTGATAAAATAGTAATCATCCTAGACTTTTTATTTACAAAATTTGGTGTATCAAAAAAAAAGTTACCAATAATAATAACAACATAAATGATAATAACATTTTCATTTCTTTCTTATTTATCAAATAGTAGATTTTTTGCTCCGACAATTAATTTTGTCCTCGTTATGATTATTTAAAATTATGATAATAAAATAAGGAATTTTCAACAGAAATTTGCAAATATCAATTGTCGATTGACGAAACGAAGTGTTAAAGAAAAAATGACTCACGCTGATTAGAGCAAGGCCACCGCAAAGTATTCCGATCGTTGTAGTCGCCATTGTCGCGAGAGCAACGAATCTCGTCGCGATTCTAACCTCACTAGCGTAAGCGAGAATTTTCTGGTGCTTTTCGATGCATCGATTGAATTCCTCGAGGCTCGAGGCGGACTCGAATTCCTCGCCCAGCATTGCGAATCTTGCGCTCGTGTACCACAAGAGCACCGCAATTTGGCTGTCGATGAAGAGACCCGAGGCGACATGAAAAATCGCAACGCTCTGAAGAAAGTACAAAATCTCGTGGACCGGCTGGGAATTCACGGGAAAGGGATACGAGGCGTCCGTTGGAAAAGGCCGGGAAAGGATTATGGGCTCGAAAACGAAGCCCATGCAGGCGAGGTATATGCAGAAACTGACCAGCCCGTAAAAGTTTATCGAACGGTCCACGTAACGCTGCAGTATCAGACGCTCGAAGGGCTTCGCACTTTTCAAAAAAGCCTCCATTTCATCGTGCAACGTCTGAACTGAGCGAAACAAAAAATAACATTTTTGGTAAGCATTTTTCAATTTTATTTGCCTCCCACAGTTTTCAATTTTATTTCCCTTTTGATTCTTTCTTTAGTTTTATGTTCTTTTTATTATCTTTTTTTTTCTTCGTTTTTCTATGTTTATTATAATTTTGAATTATTTGTGAACACTAATATTTATTCGTTATTTCAATCGTTATTTAATCACAAATTATTCACCTTTCCTTACAATTAATTGTTGAATAGTTTTCTGGAGAGAACGATTTAATTTGTAATCAGTTTTTATTATTTTCATTTTTTTTTTTTCGATGTCGAAGGAATAATTCGAGGGTACCTAATAAAAAAAAAAGATAATTGAAGCGGTACTTTTAAATTTTCATTTCGACATACCCGAAGACGATTCCTCTGGTATCTACAGATGATGATTTTAATGAGAGCTTGAGCGGTGGCACTGCTGAGTAAAATCGTTTTCACTACAACCGTCGAGTCGTCTCGCCAGTACCAGATCCCTTTGATCAAGGGTAAAAACAATTGTAAGAGTAGGACGAATGCGATCCACCAGTAAACGCGAAATCGTAGTTTTTCGAAGGCTGAGGCTTTGTTGGAGGGTGGCCAGGAGCAAACGAGGACGACGCACAACCTGGTGAAAGCCAGGACACTTTCGGGGCTGCCACGAAGGAGCATTTCACTCTCGTCCTCTTTTCTTTTTTCTTTTTTTCTCAATTTTTCACCCAGGGTGAATTTTTTTTTATTTTGAAAATTGGAAAAAAAAATATTGCGAGTTGGGGGAAAAGGGATGCTCGAACTTTCAGGCTCAAAGGCCAAAAGAGAAATTCTGGATTAACCCCATCGACCCTCTCTTCACGAGACTTGGAAAAAAATGCCTACTATTTCATCCACTCGTTGCAAATCGACTCTGAATTCAACAATTTTCCCACTTCCGGAAACATTATCTTCATCCTCGTACTTCGTGTTCTTTTACCCTCTTCATTGTTCTTACCCCTTTCCATTTATCGTCGTTTCTGCACTCGCCAATTTTGCCAGGGCGAGGCAAACCTCCAACAGCTGATTACGGCCAAGCGTTTTATCAACGATCAATTTTTCATTCGCTGAAAAAAACTGTAATTCCAGAGCAATTGAAAAATGAGCGGAAAAATGCCCGATGCTCGACACCACCCCGGAATGAGGGTAGGCGGAGGAGCTTGTCTGGGAGCGAGGAAGGGAGGGAGACAGAGGGTGACACGGCAGAACCGAGGCAGTTCGCGCCAGACATCCGTCGAGTTAACTTCGTGTGCTGCGAATCCAAGAAATGTTCGACGTGACTCTCGTGCTTCCCAAAAACAAAAGTTCGATTTCTCAAAAGACAACGATAGAAAACAGGAAATTGAAGGACTATATAACGAACTTTTATAAGTTTATTCAAAGTTTGTGCATATCTGTACATAAATATAAAATAAAAATATAAAAATTGTTTATATATTGAAAAATGTAATTTTTATGGCAAATTTTGTATTTTATAAAATAATTTTTTTACGATATTACAAGATATTTAAGGCACGTACAGGATAAATAATTGCACAGTATAAGACATTGATTAGAGGCCACAATTGTCATAATTCTCGAGAGTAAAGAGACATGTTTAATTACTTACGATTTTTTTTACAAATTCTGGTGCTCTCTTGTCTGCGAATCGTTTTTTATTCGGGTAGTTTTAAATACCTTTTTATTTCAATTGTAACAAACCCGTATATAAAATAAAACATATATCATTTTTGCATCGTTCCTATAAATAAATGAACATTACGTAATCCTATACATGCAAAAAAAAACATTTTTAAATATTCATTTTCAGTCAAATCTTTCGGATCTAGCTTATTATTGGATCATGGAAGGATTCAACGTGTATAAATATTTATTCAAATACCAAATATGCCATGTGGGCTGCGTGTTATATTTATTTATTGCAAACACAAATGTTTGTGAATACTTCAATAACCATTGAACAAAGTGAATAAAATACTTTGTGAAAACGAAAATAGTCATGATGCTCGAGACTAAAGACGGGTGAAAATTTTTGTTTATTCTTCACAATCCTGATTCGTGTTCTAATCGTCGTCTGTGCCCAGCATCATACGTAGAGCTGTGAAAAACGAGTACGTTTTTGAGACGAACTACGAAAAAAAAAAAAATTAGTCATATCGCGAATTGAGGTGAGTGGGAATTTTTTTTTAATGCAATTGGAGTACCGTGGCGTAATAGCTCAGCGAGAGTTCGGGAACTAATCCGGGTACGCTGAGGGTGCAGTGTTTCTTTGATTGCAACATGACGACGAACATTTTTTTGCGAAACTGGACCGGATCTTGGGTCCAGTCACATTTGTACGCGCCTTCTCCGACTGCGTTGCACTGATAAATAAATAACGTCAAATTTTCTGATATAACAGGAGTTTGGAAAAATTTGTTCCGAGGCTCACCGCGTTAATCAAATTTTCGGCGGGCCACGCGCTGACGAAGAGCTCGTAGATGAAGCCGAGGACGATTACGAGAAATTGAGATTTAATTATGAGGGGTTGCGGCTAATTTGAGGAAACAGATGATCAAAAATGTACGCAGGAGTCAAGTGGGGATTGTTTTTTCGTTTCAAAAATAAACTTACGGTGACCAATTGTACACCGGCAGTAATGACGGTCAAACCGGCCATGCAGATGGTAATGAGAACTATCAGACGAGAAGCACGTATCGCCTCTTCCGCGTAACTGTATTGGGAAAAAGACAGAATAAATTCTATTGATTAGAAATATCGATCCGTGAAGCATTTATCGAGGAGAGACCCCAGTGATCGGCGCAAACGAGTCCGGTGGCTGATAGCGGCTTCCTGATTAACCTGTTTGGGATTCGTTTGGGTTTGTACAAAGCCAAACGAAAAAGGCTCGTTTGGGTGGAGAAGCGATAGAGTTTAGGGATCACCGGGGTCATACCTCGGCCACGATTATTTCGCGTACTCGAGTAGAAACTGATGTTTCTTTATGCATTCGTCGAATTCGCTTATAGTCTTAGCATTTTCGAATTGTTCGGCGAGCAATTCGAGACGGGCTCCAGCGAACCAGACGAGAATAGCGGTTTGACAATCGATCGAGCCGTTCGAAGCGCACTGAAATCCAACTATAGTCTCGTGAAAGTAGGCGATCCCTAAACCCGGCTGTTCCGCGACGGAGAAGGGATACGTCACGACGACCGGAAGCGATTGAGGGAGAACGAGGGGCCCGCATACCATCGCTACATTGGCAAAGAAAGCGCACGCATTGATGGAAAGGTGCAACAGGGTGCAGCGATTCGTATAAGCCTGAAGGATCTTCCGCTCTCGGGCCGTCGCTCCCTCGAGAAAGTCCTCGACGGTGCGATGCAGCTTCTATAAACGAAAATACGTCGCACAAAAGTAGTAGGGCCCGAGTGGAGAACATTACCCTCCGGTCTCCTTGGTGGATCCAAACCTTGAGTCGGAAGCGCTGCAATCGGCAAATGAGCATTTTAATGGTGACTTGAGCGCAGGCGACACCGATGCTGAACGTCTTGGAGAACGCGAGATAGTCGTCGAACGTTTCGTAAACGGCGTTGAATAGAATCAACGTCATTACGGATGTTGAAACAACGAATATCCACAAGCAAACCTCGAATACTGTTTTCCTGAGTCTCGTAGCGTTTTCCGGCAGTGGCCAGGTGAATACCAAAAAGACCGACATTCTCGTGTACGACCAAGCACCTTCCGGAGTCGTCCTCAACATCTTGACCTCTGCGATCTTCAGCTGCGACGAACAACGATCGTTCTACAGCGGAAAGGATCGAAGCACCGACTGTTTACAGACTATTTCCGTAGCTCATATTCGCGGATCGATAAATCTATGAGATTGAATATTAATCGAACGAACTGGCCAATAACCGAGTTACCGAAACCGTACGAATATCCGTGTGGAAAGCGTTCATCGGTCGTTTTCACAGTTTACTCGTATCTGGCCAATGGGCCCGAGCGAACCCGAGAAAAATCGACTATTTTGTCGATCGAATACCACCAGCTCGAGTACTGAGCTCGCACATCTTACGATCGAGTTCGTACCGCGACTGAGGCTTCTTCGGAGTCCTCTTCGAGCCTTCGACTGAATTCCTCTCTCAACGCGCAATCGCGGCTGTTTACGTGCCAAGATAATGTAAAATTCACGATTCTCAAATTGCAGCAAATTGTAACAATTTCTTCCCCCACGATAATATTTATCTCGGTGTAAAAACCCTATATCGCGGAAGCTATCGATGGCTAATCTAATGATGATTGCGTAACGACTCTCTCTCTCTCTCTCTCTCTGCCTACCAAATAGAACCCTGCGAGCAAGTTCTCTCGCTGCAAGCTGGAGATAGGCACTCACCTTCCGGAATTATTTATAATTTTCTTCGCTGCGAACGATGTGTCGACGCACTGCTGAATACGCGTTAACTGTTCCGAGGAACGTCCACGCAACCGCCTTATTTTCTACCTCCGGAACATCAATTTCTCGCGATGTATTCAATTGTAACTGGAGAACTCCTTTTGATCGATATTAAATTGTTTCAAACTTTCTGCAGCACCCCACTGTTTTCGCACACTTTGTTCCACCGAGAGTTTCATCACAGTTGAAGGGCTCGTCGTATACCAGTTCAAGCGTGTGCGAAATTTTGCATCTTGGATTAGCCCTCTTCGACCAGAAGCAGACCTACCGTTCACCCGGAAGGAACCAGGGTGCCCCGGAAGGTGCGCAACGTATTGATTTTCTACCCAGCTTATATACGGTACGGCTGTATGTATTTACAAAATTTAACGTCACCCAACACTAATGATCCAATTTCACTACCCTATGACCTTGAACGAACATAGGTAAGAAATTTGGAGGAATACAAATATCTGAGTACCAACGCCCCTCGAACCTGCCACCTACAGATCCAGTGTTTATCACGCTGATTTTTGAATAAATTCAATTATTTCAATAATTTACTTGATTCATTTATATAATTGATAGTTTTTTAAAACGACCACAAATTAAAAATTGATCATTGAAAAATTATGAAAAAACAAAGAAAGTGGCAAAATGTTCTTTTTTTTCCTGATTCCTCGTAAATTCCGAAATGTTTAATCAAACGTTAAAAAACAATATGACAAATTTCCACTTTCATTTTTCGTTTTCTTTAACGCCGATAAATACAATATATATTTTATATAAAAACAAATACAATCGGTAAAAAAAAGTATACATTTTTCACGCGTACACGTAAAAATAATAGTCAATCTCGAGGGTCGATCCTGGCGAATTTAATCGATGACTTTGTCGACGATGACGCGCAAGGTTGTGAAAAACGAGTACGTTTTCGCGACGAACTGAAATCGTACTTGTAATAAATACAAAACGATCAACGTATGGGAAAAAAGTGTAAAATTAACGTTCCAACTTACCGACGCGTAATAACTGAGGGAAAGTTCTGGGAGTAGACCAGCAACGGAAATCGAGCTGTGCTGTTGGGCTCGAAGCATGACGAACAAGATCTTTTGGCGCAGCTCTAGTGAGTGTTGGGTCCATCGACAATTATAAGCGCCTTGTCCAACTGCCCTGCACTGAAGAATCCATTCATCCGGAAGTTGATAAATCCATTCGTCGATAATATTGGATTTTTTTCGATTTACCAAAGGGCTCTTGAAAAACTTACCATGTTTATCAAATTTTCGGCAGCCCAAGCGCTGATGAAAAGTTCGCCGATGAACCCAAACGCGATTGTGAAAAATTGGCTCTTCACTACCAACAGTTGTGGCTATTGAGACGTTGACATTTTTTTTTAAATATGGCGCCTCGTGTACAAATTTTTGAAGTTTCTTTTTTTTTAGAGGAGGGGGAGAACTTACGATGACTATTTGCACTCCACCGGTAACGACGGAGAAAACCGTAGTGCAGATCGTAGTGAGAACTATCAAACGCGCAGCCCGAGACGCCTCGTTGGCGTAGCTATTTCGAGAGAAAACGAAATGTCATCGTTGTATCTAGAATTGGCGACTTGATCGATGGGGAGAGACCCCGATGATTATCGGTAAAATAATGAAGTCATGTAACCAAAAAATCGATCTAATTTCTAATCGACTAAAATGATCGACTAAAAATGTATGGAATGATGAGAAATCTATTTGAAAAATAAATTAGTCAGCGATGATTAAAAAACTCAATAAATATTGAGTTTACAAAATAAAATTATTGACGATAATAATATAATTCGATTAGTTGAATTTGAAAACTGAAAGCTCATTTGAGCTTCGTACCAATGTCGCTAAATTCCATTTCAATTATTGTTGAAAGTTTTTTAAATGTAAACTTGTTGAATGAAAATAATATAAATGGAAAAAAAGTTTTGATCTACCACTTTTATTGTTGATCATTTTAATCGTTCGAATTGAGAAATGGAGAATTTTTATTTGTTTTCAATGAATAATTTGTATGATTTTTATTATTTGACACTTTTAAGTTTTTACCGTTTATAATGTTGTATAATATAAAAATGAAAAAATAAAAAGTGAAGAGGAAAATTGGTGAATATGAGCGGGGTGGTTTGCTCAAGTGTGGGAATGTTTCGCGTACTCGAGTAGAAGCTGATGTTTGCTGATGCATCTGTCGAATTCGCGCGTGGTCTTGGCGTTCTCGAATTCTTCGGTGAGCAACTGAAGGCGAGCGCCGGCGAACCAGACGAGTAGGGAAGTTTGGCAATCGACCGAGCCATTCGAGGCGCATTGAAATCCTACGATGGTCTGATGAACGTAAGCGAGAACGAAAGCCGGATTCTCCGCAACGGAGAAGGGATAAGTGACGTTTACGGGCAACGGTTGGGGGAGGATCATCGGTCCACAGACCATCGCCAAATTCGCCAAAAATGCGCAAACGTTGATGGCGATGTGAAAACCGGAGCAACGTTTCGCGTACACCCGAAGCATTTCCCGCTCACGCTCCGACCAACCTCGAATCGCGAGCGTTGGAGCCGGCAGATGAGCATCTTGATGACGACTTGAGCGCACGCGACGGCGATACAAAAGGTCTTGGTCAAGGCGAGCGTGTCGTCCAGCTGGTACCTCATCGCGTTGAACAGTATGAGGGTCATCAACAGCGGTGATATCGTGAATATCCATAGGAGAACTTCGAAGATGATTTTCGTGAGTCTGCTCGCGTTTCTAGGCAGCGGCCAAGTGAAGACGAGAAAAACCGAGTATTTCGTGTATCGCAGAGCACCCTCAACGCTTACCCTCAACATTTCGACTCGCGCGATTCTCAAACGCGACTGAGACTCGGACCTCAATACGTTTCTCGGGAATACGGCAAATTGGATAACGATCTTTACGTGGGTTGTTATCTAAAGAAGCGATGAATTGGTTGAACGACAAAACGCGCCACTGAATAATCAATCGCGAATGGAGGCTCCTCGGGAGCGAAGCTTTGACCTCTCTTCAGGCCACTTCCGGGTCTCGTTATTCCTCTAGTTTTCGTAGCGGATCGGGACTCCCTGATAACTCGTGATGGTACTCGACTGTCCCTATTAATATCGACGTAATCGACTTTCCGGTTCGAAACAACACGTCTGTAATTTCGTTTTAATTGAGACCTCGGACATCGCCACAATCGATCATTTCTCATATGCGGGCAACCCTAATTATTATTTCCTAATGTCTTCCCGGACCTGGATTGTCAGGCTGGAAATTCCAGGTGAAAAAGGGCTCATCAAAATCCGAACGAGACATATTACAAAGTTATATTATAACGTTGAATAAGCTCGCGATGTTTCTTATGAAAATGCTTTATTTAATAAATGTTAAAAATGGTCAAAAAATCGTATCAGCGAAAGTGTCGTTCGTCGTTAGCATCCGAGACGAATCTTCGTACAGTTATCCTTCCAATTATCTCCGTTTGCAAATTGTTTCAATGCCCCCACGTGTTTTTTTATCGTCAACAGCAAAATAACTATTTTTCTACCTTCGGCATGAAATTTGTCGTACTCCTTTTTTGGCGCGAAAATTTGACACGTTCGAGTCTACGAATGAAGTTGTTTACGCTTTTACGAAGTTAAATGAATATCAAGCCTGCTTATAGTGGGTACTTTGTTTTATAGATGAGTTTCCATTTGAAACTACAAACGTCCGAATCGACTGGGATCGAGCCGGGCTCACCTCAGCACTAATTCATCAGCCACATCCATCGTGAAGTTCGAAAGAGTTATGCGAATTGGTGGAGTTAAGGGTGACCCTTCATTCCCCGATTATGGCCATCAAAGTTACAAAATAGGACGCGGTTCCCGACACGAACTGATGGCGATAAAAAAGAAAACGAGAGAAACGTAAAGACCCATTAGTTAATAAAGGTGTCCAGTTAGGAACGTTCGTTAAAATGAAAACTCACCGAAGCGTAGAACGGGAGAGTAAGAGCCGGAAGAATTCCAGTCACCGAAATGACCAGTGCTTTTTGGCTCCTCTGAACAACGAATAGAACAGCCGAGCGTATTTTCGGTGAGGCGTCGAACCAGCGGATGCCATATACGACGTTGCTCATCTTCTGGCTCTGCGCAATGATCATTGAACGAATCAAGCTGGAGGGAATTTCAATAGAGGAGTCCAATGGACATTACCATTTCCACTAAGTCGTCGGCAGGCCAGGCGGTTACGTAGAGCCTCAAGAGACCACAACCGACGAATAGAATGAACTGAGAAATCACGAGGATTGGTTGATGCTGTCCGAAAAGAAAATCGCACCAGTTATCAAGTCAAAGAGACGAAGCGAACTGGAAGAACCCGATGCTAAGCGATTTACAGCTAAAAGACCAAATAGAAGCCAAAAACACTAGAGGATAATTAAGACGAAACAACGAAACAAACCCAAACCTGGAGAATTACCAAGCAGAGGACACGAAGCAAAACCAGTCCAATGCTTGATAATCATCAATAGAAAACAACTGAAGGAAGTCTATGAAGGCTAGGCTACCGAGAAGCCAGAAATTATTGAAAAGTCACGAGATCACAAAATTCACGCTATCCGGTCGTCCAGTTCATTAAATCACAGGCAACTTGGACACTCACTGTGATGAGAGGAAACGCGCCGCAGATCACAGCCAGCGCCATCGTAGCGTTTCCCTTTAGCACCAAAAACCTAACCGCGAAATTGGTCTCCCTGGCGAAGCTTGTCATGAAAAAAGAAACAAACATTCATCTCTGATCTCAACTTGTATGATGGAGGATAAGACGAACTTACGCGATTATCCGTTGGTGCTCGATGATGCATTCGCCGAGCTGTACTTCGTTGGTGACGTTCTTCACTTTATTGGCTAACATTTCCATTCTAGCGGAACTGTACCAAAGCATCATGCCAACCATCACATCCACCGTGATGCACAAACCGGTCTGAAAGATCGCCAGGACTTGGTTGAGGTACAGGCTGAATCGGACAGCTCCGGATTCGATGGAAAAAGGATACCAAGCTTCGGCCGGTAGGTCGGTCTTCATGACCAGGGGAATGCACGAGAACACCACCGCGGTCAAGAAAAACGATCCGCCCAGTATCATCAGGAAAGGCAAATAACGATCCACGTACTTTTGATAAACTCGGCAGTCCCTCGCCGTCTCCACGTGATAAATCATTTCAGATAGAAGAGCCTGGGTGAGTGGGTAGTTTAATGACTCCGATCAACCTGAACTACTGGCAGGACACTCAATACTGATAAGTCATATCGTCAGGATATGCCAAACCAAACAAACCCGATTGAGCTCAAGTTTTGCACAGACCTTTCTTTCAGTCTTACGAAAGAACCCCTAAAAGAATTTTTTGGGACCACCGTCCCATTCTCTGCGAACTTTTGGGCCCAATGGACAATCCAATAATCCTTCATTCTTAGCCCTAAATCCTTCGGTTAATGAAAAAGTAGTTACCTGGAATCTCGCTCGTTGAAGCCTGCAGATAACGAGGTTGAGGAAGACCTCGGAGAGAGCGGTGAGTGTGGAGAGTGCTTTCATGAGGACAACGATGTCGTTGCGGTAGTGATGGACACCGAGTATCAACGGTACCAGAAGTAGGACCACGTTGACGAATGACAACCACCAGAGGAGTTCAGCCAGGTTTTTTCGGTTCCTCGAGATCCCAGGATCACTGGGCCAGGTAGAGGTAATTCTTCCACACATTTGGACGAACCTGACGATCCGCTTGACCTCCATGACCCGCCTGGAGGTTCCCGTGTCCATTTGAATGGAATCCAATGGCAAATTGCAACGGCACTGGGTATACAACGATGGCGAACGAACGGACGACTGGCCGGAATGGAAACTTGAGGAATCGTAGGGGGGTTAGACGAAATCTTCGAAGGTGGAAGACTCGCAAACGGTGCAAATGTATTCGTCGATATTTCCTGATACCAGTCGTGGGAAAGTCGCAGCTTCGCTTTCAAGTTTTCAAACAAAGAGAATCGTTGAGCAGAAAAATAATTAGGTCTGGAATAGACCGGCACTTTTGTACGTTTACCTCTCAATCAACCCCTAATCTTCCCCCATCAATAATTGAACCTCGAATTGCACCCATCTCACCAGCACTCATCAACGTTCGAGAATTTTAATGAACTGTCATTAATTCGGTATACAAGACACATCGGTATCTAAAATTGCATTCTTCGACCTCCACCCCTCATTCCTCCTCGCTGTACATTATTCGCAACGTCGAAAAGTACGAGAACGCGGAAGAGAGAAACTGTAAGGAAAGGAAAATCCAAATTTGATATTTCAATTTTACGAATAAACTCAGTTTTTTGTTTTTTTTTTCATTTTTGGAAACTAACGGAAGCGTAATAGTGAAGGGACAACGTTGGAAGAAACCCGCCCACTGATATCGTAACTGGCTCCTGCGATCGATGAATAACGCTCAGAAGAATTCTCTGCATCGATGTCGGCTTGCCCAGCCAAGCACAATTGTAAATCCGACTTCCTATCGCTTGGCTCTGATTAAACATTTTCAAAAATTTCTCCGAATTACCGATCGAGTCGCCAAACACTTTTTTTGCATTTTCTCCTTGTTTCGTGAGAAACATTTTTTTTGTGTTGATGGGGGAAAAATGGGGAAAATATGGTGTAGGGAAGGAGGCTCACCGTTTCTATCAGCTTATCGGCTGGCCAGGCGTACACGAAGAGCTCGACACTCGCGTTGAAAACCATGTTACCGACACGCAGCTTCACAGAAATCGGCTGACCCTGACGTTGATAAAGCAACTCTATTGGATAATCTATTTTTATCCAGCGTCGATAAATACGAAATATTTACGTGGTAAGTATTCACAAACAATCAAGGTAAACATTAATAACCAAAAAACGAAAAAATTATTTCAGTTTTGGACCTAAATATTGTCACAGTACGTTTTTTTCCATGAAAAGATTCAACTTTCGTCCAAGAAAAGAAAACATTTCAATGATAATAATAACTACGTAATTGAAAATATAAAACCACATAGAAATATAAGATAATTAAAAGAGCGTTCAAACAATTTAATAAATATTTGTTTATTTCCCATTAATTAAAGAAATAAATACTTTTAATTACAATAAAGAAAGAATAATTATTTTCTCGAACGAGCCGTGTAAAAATGACGGAAAAATTGTCAGCTGTCGAGGATCAAGTATAAAAGGATGAAAGATAAAAATGGCTCACGCTGATGAGCGTGAGTCCTCCGCATATGATTCCAACGGTGGTCGTGATGATCGTCGTGAGTGCTACCAGTCGAACGGCTCTTGTAAGATTATTCGCGTAGGTCAAAAGTTTCTGATGCTTCGCGATGCATCCGACGAGATCGTTTCTCGTCTCGGAATTTTCAATTTCGTTTCCGAGCATCTCGAATCTTGCCGCGGTATACCAAAAGAGTATAGCGACTTGATTATCGATCGAAAGAGCTGCAGCTATGTGAAAAATCGCAACGGCTTGCTGGACGTAAATAATCTCGTACACAGGAGGGAATTCGACCGCGAATGGAAACGCAGAGTCCGTTGGAAACGGCTGTGACAACAGGAGAGGCTCAACGATGAAACCCAAACAAGCCGAGTACACGCAAACCGTCACGAAACTGTAAAACTTTCCGCATCTCGCCAGATAACTTTGCAGCACGTTTATCTCCCAAGCTTTAGCTTTGTCCAAAAAATTCTCCATTTCCTCGTGCAAAACCTGCGTTCGCAATTCATTTTTTCGTCAAACGCAGAACGAATTATCCAGCGTCCAAAAATATATAATTATTTCTTCTTTATATAACAAAGACTTGGAAAAATAAGAAAATAAGAATTGGTCTTGACAATTCGTTATATTTTATCTAATGACGATTTATCTACTATTCGTATTTAATAACAAATATAAATTATTGTCAAATAATGAGTGAATGAATATAATTTAATTCCTTTTTAACGAATAGAATTTTTTATAAATTTTGTAACTGCAGAGACAGGCCCAACTGTTAAAAAAAATTCGAAAAATAGTTGCTCAAAAAACCACATACGAATGAATACGTTTTTTTTTAATTTAACAGACTAAATTCCAATGACGAAAAAAAAAAGGAAATAAAATATGGAAAATTGTATCGTGAACTGGATGAAAAAAAAAATGCAAAGCATCCAAAAAAGTAAACCGTAAGTAACAGGAATGATAATTATTTCGTGATCCATTCATATTAAAGGAATAACCTGAAGTCGATCTCGTTGCTGTCTGCAGACGATGATTTTGATGAGCGCCTGTGCAGTGGCGGTGGTCATGAGTACGGCTTTGACGGCGACAACGGCGTCGCGTCGAAATTGCCAGACGCCGTTGACCAATGGCAAAAACAGTAGGACCAGTAATAGACAAGATATCCACCATCGTACGCGAAACACGGTCAATCTGAGTTTGCCAGCGTGATGGTTGGGCGGCCACGAGCAGACCAAAAAAACACTAGCTTTAACAAATTTTATGGCAGCTCGAAGCGTCAGTAGCGACTTCATTCCGAACCGATAATGGACCGTAAAAAGAAAAATAACGATCGGGCCGAGACGTGGTCAGGTTTTTTCAACCCCTTGGAGGAGGAGGTTGAGAAAAGCGATTTTCGAGATAATGATAACTTGAAGGGGTTGAAAAAATAATTGGATATTTTATAAAACGAGGAAAAACATTATTTTTCTAGGAGAACGTTTTTCTCCACTTCACAGGTTTTGCACCCCCGCCACCCCCCCCCCCCCCCTCCATCCCTCCGCCCCGCCATTAGTGCGAGGCGATAAAATTACTCGAGTATCTTATCGTTCCTTCTCCTTTTCCCCCATTATATTCCCTAGAATTATCTTACCCTTCGACGTACGGGAATAGGATAAAATTGCATTATTGCACAATGTTTCGTTCGCCAGCAGGGGGTGGCGCATTATCGGGGAGAATACATTATCGGAGGGTGGATATGCTTCGGAGGATAAAATTACAGCCCTCGCTCTCGTGAGAGGGCCAGGGGTGAAGTAACGACGAACCAACGGCACGGTAAAAATGATCGATCGAATTATCCGAGGGGTCGTAGCGAGGGGATGAAAAGGGTGGCCGGGGGTGGAGGAAGTTTACTTCGAGACTAGTCCTCATCCCGGAGCATCATTCGGTGCATCGACTGTCTTCCAGAACGGACGGAAATATTAACGCACCGCCGACTCTCGAGAGCTACCCTTGAAAGATCTTTTCACCCTCGGTATGTAGCGAAACGATTGAATTCGAGTTTATTGATTATAGTGATAAGAAAGCAAATGAAATACTTGTAATTGTCGACTCGTCACATTTTGATGGCTGCTATTATTTTCTATCGTCGAAAACTACCCCCAGGATACATTTCCACCCTTCGTGTGTAAAGAGAAACACGGTAATTCAGGTTAAATAATTGCCACGTAAGTAAAGTCGTAAAATTTCTATAGTTGAAATGATTTATTTTATCGTCGTACTGAAATGTTATAAATAGTCCACACGAATTTTTCACTCGTGCCTGTGAAAAAAAATCGGTGGCTAGAAAAATGAGTATAGTTGAACAATAATGCCTATAATCAGGTAAAATAGGTTATTCAATGACTGAAAATAGTAACAATTGTCAGAATGAAATGACAAATTTTCAAATTTTTGTTTCTTCGTCGGTAACAACGATTTCCTCGGATAATGAAGAACAGGATTTCCCTCTCGACCTTCAAGGGATAGCAGACACCCTTTTTCACCCTTGTGCCGATAAAATGGAAATCTGTTACGTCGAGAACGAATGAAATGGAGAGCTACATTGCTCAACGACAATTGAGAAACTCCTGCTGGTAAATCGATCGTTGAATGTTTGAAACAACAGAGGGTGGGGAAGGGATGTTTCCACCCCTACCTACCTGAGGACTTATCGATCATCGTAATTTCAGCCTCTGCAAAAATTGTACGTCGAAGTGATCCCTCCTCTTTTTCTATTTGGCTAATTTTTTTTTATTCCTGAAATATCGTTGAATGATATCTCGAGAGGTGTGCGATTAAAAAGTTGAATCCCACGAGGCCGAACGCAATTTTGAACGGGCACGCGTCCAAAAGTTACGATTGGAATTTACGAGTGACATTTCGCTATGCTCGGCTCGTAGTAAATTCCCTCTTTAAAAAAAAAAAACGTTATGTACATCTATATTTTTGTGCCCAATAAAAACGTCTGTGCCAAGCTCAAATATTTGCTCGCAATTATTTTTTCGGGCCTCGATATTTTTTCGAAATCGTTTTTTTCTTTCGCTATTTTCCCAAATATGTTCTTGATTTTGTTTTCCTAGCCCAAACATTTTTATGAATTTATTTTTTTTCTTTTTTTTCTAAACCAAAATAACTTGTCGCAATTTTTCTTTTCAGTCCCAAATATTTGTACCTCCCAAGCATACCTGGGGAATTCTTTTCGTTCAAATATTTGTTTCGTAATATTTTTTTCGCGCTCAAAACCGATGTTCGTGATGATTTTTTTTTTTTTTAGTTTTATTCGAGGTCGCTTCGTGGTGGATGGGGAGTACAAAAGGTGAAGCATTAAACGTTACAGTCCTTGTTTTTATTGGCTAGGCGATTTATCGGAGCAACACGATTGGCCCTTAAAACTGCGTCAGGCTCGCGGGGCCCTTCGCTCTGTTGGACTATCGAATAACCTCGCTCGATACACGAGATAACGTTTACAACGATGATTCGTTCGAGTCGAATGAAATTTTGGATCGTTAGCGGAATCTGGGACGGAACGTGATCATAAGAGCGAACGATCGTTATCTCCTTGGGAATAAATAATTGACCGACAACTTTTACGATCATTTCGTACATGCGTATCTCGATGACTCATCCCCCACTTCGTCCACTCGTCCATCCCCCACTTCAGACCCCACTCCCCTATCCTCTTTTCGACCAGCCTCTATCAACCCCCTCCCTCCCTTCGTAACTTCATGAATTTACCGATTTCGCAATAAACTTCGGCGATAAACAACCCTCGCAGTACGCTGTTTGCGGAGATATGAAAACAGCGATTAAGGGGGAGGGGAAGATCAGAAATTACTCGGCACGTATTAAAAGAGGAAAAGAGAGGGAGGAGAGAAAGACCGAGAGACGAATGGGAAGAAACACTGAAATTAAAAATATCGAGAAGTGAAACAAATAAAGTATTGATCTTTTTTTATTAATATTTAATTAGTTAAATTGTAAAAAACCATCAGTTGAATACATTCCAAGCCTATGGTTGTTATTGTTGATGTTATTGTTATTATTATTGTTGTTGCTTCACCTTTTTCGTGGTTCGTTGAAATGTCGACACGAGCACGATCGATCAGTTTTTTAAATTTATTATATTTAATTTTTTTCTTCTCATTTCGTCGCCTATCTAGTGCATTGAGGTCCTCCCGATCTCTTTCTTGCGGCGATAATTGCTGCAAGCAGACGGAACAATTTTTATAGAATAATAATCGGAAATTCAGGAGAGAGGGCTGGGGTAATTTCAGGGTAGATTCAGTTATTAGATTTGGTAAACATCAATTGTTATTCGTTTTTATTGAAATCAAAATAAAATTCAAATGAAACACAGTGCTTTCAAGTTTTACGACTTTCATTTAACGCAACGATTTATTAAAAATTGATGTTCAAATGGCAGGGAATTTGGTACTCACTGGAAAATGACGGTCGGGACGAGAACTAAAATCACTGATACTGTCGACACTGCGAGAATACCCGTGAGTACGATCGCTATTTTGAGGGTCGCACCATCCCGTGTAGTCATCGGTGCCTGCAATTCACGTGGGTATGAAGAACGAGGGTGAAAGAGAGGAAAAGCATGAAATTAATAGCTGATATTTCATCGAAAGCAAAAAATATGAATAAAGACAATGGAAACCCAACCAATGAAAATTCTTTGGGTTCCCTTCTTTCTTTTATTAATAAGCTTTTCATTGAAAAAAAAAAAACCAAAACAAATAGAGACAAACAAGGAGAACCAAAGAATAAAAATCCATGACGTTCCTGTCGTTTTTTTCTTCTTTTTGTTACAATGGAAAAAATTAAAATTAACAATGGGGGAACCGAACAATTTTTCATTGCTCGGATGTCCATTGTTTTTCATCATATTTTTTTTCTTTTAATCAAATGAAAAGAGAACGAACGAAATTTGTATCGTTTGGGTTCTCTTCATGCTCCGACTAGAACCGTCGAGAATTGACACACTAATGAGAATTTCACCTGCCCCGTCCCACTCTTCAACGCCGTTCGTGGAGGGTTGTTTCGTCGAGAGATATTGGCAATTTCGGGTTACACGTGGCCATGAGTGACACTTCGAAGAGACATTTTTTGTCCACCTCGATGGAGACCATCGAGTAGGATGCTGGAGAAAGACGGGTCGTGGAATCGACGATGGGCAGGGGGGTCGAAGGGACAAGAGATCGATCAATGGAAAAGGAAAGAAACGAGGCATCGCCGAGACTGATAAATTCCACTGAGATAACAAGTCTTTCAAAGTTCATGAAGAACCTTCGTTATACGCCTAGTTACGGTATGATTGATAAGAAAAAAAAGAAGAAAAAAAACGAAATAAAAATTAAGTAAAAAAAATTGTAAGAAGATGGAAAGCTCGAACTAAAACCACAAGAAAAACAGCGGGGCAACTCCGGCTATGAAAACGCGGAGAAGATTTTCTTTTTTTTTTCTTTTTTTCTTTCAGCACGAAGAGAAATTTTCGATATCATTCTCTCTCTCTCTCTCTCTCTTTATTCCTCTTTCCAAGAAGAAAGAAAGGACCGAAGGGCAAAGGAGTATAATTTCCTGAAATTCTCTTATTAAAAGTTCCATCGAGCTTTTTTTCATCCTTCACTCCTTACCAAAGCTCGACTTATCTCTCTCTCTCTCCCTCCCGCTTTTCCACTTTCCGTTCACACTAAAAGTTGCCTCGTTACTGAGAGAAAGGGAAGAAAAAAAAGGAGGAAGTGAAGCCTCGATGTCGTAAAATGACAAAAAAAGGGAAAGGGGAAAAGAGGAGAGGGGGAAGGGGGCGAGAAAAAAATTTACTCCGAGACTCTAACAGACTTTGTTTATTATTAATTTGCTCGTAAACTGCGTAAACGTCTACCCTTTCGCGAAGATCAAGGAGAAATTCCCCCACCCCTCCCCCGCCGTCCTTGGCTCCGCCTCTCGAGCTCGTTCAAGGAAAAAAATCAGATTTAATTGAAAATTACGATGTATCGGGTGAGAGAGCGTCGATTGAATTAATGGGGCGACAGGAGGGGGGAGGGGGATAAAACGATATGGAAACTCATGGAAAAAAGCGAAGAAACGTGTGGTCTGGAGGAAAAAGTTGTTCAGCTGAAACTTGAGAGCATCAAACAGTTTTAACTCCTGAAGAAACTGAAGGAGGAGAAAACTTTGGACTCGGCCGACATTTAAAAAAATTATGTTCCCCCAGCCCTCCTCACGATCATAATAATTTGCGATGTTAATAATTTGTGTGATAAAGATAATGATAACGATTTTAATTGAACAAATGAGTAGTGATTCCCATTTGTGATAATTCATCAATAACACAATATAAAGTAAAATAAATTGTATTAATTAGTATTAAAAGTAATTAGTTATAATTGGAGGAGGGAGGTCAACCAATAATTAATTGGAATATTGAGGATAAAATAAAGACGGTATTTGGAAATCCTTGATTATTCTGAATACTTTTATTATTATCAGAATCATTATCGAGAGATTCATATTGATTTGGATTTTCAAGGAATCATTTACATTGATCGTAAATCAACGATAATTTATCGGTGATCGTAATATCCGCGTTATTAGTCAATTAATGGCTTTCTTATTTATTGAATTATCAAGGATCGCCGCTGATGCGAGTTAAAAAATCAATCAAAAAATAAATTCGTCTTAAAGAAACGATTTTTTTCAGATTTTATTAAAAATAAAAAATGCATAAAACAACATTTTTTCGGACGCGAAGGTATGCATTTGGAGAAAAAAATTGGTTTCGTACCTGCGACGATGAGGCTGTCATTTCGGCATGACTGAGGCCGACGAGAACCGAAAAAACGAGAAATAAAGTGCAAGCGAACATGATGGAAGACAACGAGGACCACGAATGCGCCCAAGAACGTTTTGTCCGCGGACTTCTCCAGACGAGCTCGACAAACAACGAATAACGATAAATCTTACGATCATCGAAAATAAACGAGGGGAAACGTAACAGTCTCGTCATATTGTTACGCCTTATCGATAAGATCGCTATCGAAACACACTTGTGTCTCTCTTATCTCAACGATAAAACAGCCAAAATTTTTTTACGGTCCCCGGGTGTATTTCAACCAAATCGTAGCTCACCAAACGTGACTCAATCTACAGTTAGAACTTACAAGTTTCTTCAACAAATATACGTTCGATGAAAATTTGAAAAATATCTCCATTGAATTCAGGTATCATTATTACTTTTGCCACTCTCTATTCTGAAATTTGGATATGGTTAGAATTTTTATGAATTCGTAGTTTCATCGTTCCGAAAGTAATTTTTTGTTTATAATCTCAAAATTCGTAATTCAAATTTCGTTAAAAAAAAATTATTTTCCATTTTTTATATTTGTGTAATTTCGTCTGAATTCTTATGTATGATTTTTCTGTAATAACGAATATTTCAGGACGACTTTATCAACCGTATTTAATTTTTTAATGTTCGTCCAATGAGTTAACAAGAAATTTAAAAAAACCAGGTCCCTTCAAACTTGTTGTCAATACTCTAACATTCAAATTCCAATAACCCAAACATACTCCAATTATCTCAACGTTTCAAAGTTCCCAAGCAAGGTCTTTAAAAAAAACTATAAAAATACCAATTTTTAAATTATCGCAAAATTTATTGAAAAACCCAGCCACCGTTTCGCCCCATTTCGATACCTCGTAAAATAATAAATATAAAACCCAATGTCCTCAGAAGAATAAAAAGCAGCTTCATTACTATTCTCATTATTACTATAATTCTTCGGAGTGCATAAGCGTGCATTTTTATTTTTGCTTTTCCCCCCTTTAAAGCTCGCTACGTTCGCGGCATTATTCAATTACATGAATATTATTATTATCGGAGTCCGATGTCGATAATCGTCGCTTTTTTATCGGGCAAAAAAAAGGGCATATGATCCGGTCCATAGCGCCGGTTCTGGGGTAGCGATATTACCCCATTTATCTCGATAAAATACGAGGGGGTCGTTGGGGGGAGGGGACGAGGGAGGGGGATTGCTCTCGTCACGTCAGAGCTGTTTCCGCCTGATCACGTGGACCCACATAAATATATACACACATGTACGCCCGTATATTTTTCACGAAACGGAATCTATGGGAGAGAAACTTTTCATCTCGTCGCCCCCGATAACCATATCGCCCCCATTTTATCACCGGAAATGTATGTATCGCGCCCGTATCGCGTATGGAAAACCGTCCGGAAAAAAGCCGGAAACAATTCTTCCAAAATACCTACAAATGTTGTATTTTTTCGTATTTTTTTCGCTCGCGAGAGATAAGCAATGACGTCCTTCAAAATTGTGATAAAACTTGCATCAAATGGCGACGAAGAAGAATGTCATTTGTTTGGAAAAAAATGTTTGTTTACGTTTGAGATTGTCTATTCTCGTGTAAATGTTCTTTTTTTGCATGAATGATAAGAGATGGAGTTGGTGAAAACAGTGATAAAAAAATGAAGATCCGGTGGTATGAAAAAATGCCAAGAAAAAAATGAACGAAGACCTTGAAGGGTCTTATGGTCTTGAAATTCAGGATTCTTTTTACGTGAGAGATAAACGAGGGAGATTCCGAAAACTGGCTTGAGAAATGCTGAAATCGAGAGGGACAACAAATTCGTGTGGATGAAAGCGTTTTTGAAAAATATGTCAAGGGTTTTACGGTCTCGAATTCTCGGGGAATATTGGAAACCATAAAACCCTGTTACCCTTAAACCTGTCAAGAAAATATTTTTACGAGTTGGGAAAAGATGCGACGGGCCCCTCGATTATGGGGTTCCTGGTATCCAATTTCCGCCGGAAATTCTCTGGTACGGGGTCGTTTTTTAGCGGTTTTCCTAGTTCTTCCCCGTTCGTTTTTCGTCTGTATTTTAATCCTTGAGTTTTCAGCCCGAAATTCGCGGGAGATCAAATATTAAATGAAGATTCAACGGTTGATGGCTGGAGGAGTTGTTTGACGGAGGGGGCACGCTCGGTTACGGCAGCATTGAGTCACGGGGGAACGATGTCGTCGCCGACTGCATTTTCCTGCCTGACGCACTCAGCCCCCGCATTTTCTTCGTCTGTCTCTCGTGCACACTGGGGAAATATTTTTATTTCTTCGGACTGCGCGACACGAACAAGTGCCGAGAAGAGGGAGGGCGGATTTTTTTTATGAAGAGCTGGAGAGCCTGACGCTGCTCGCTTTACGACTCTACTGTACTTTTATTTTCCGTATCTCCATTCGCGGTTCGTACGTGTGTACGTTTCTTTGACGGATGACTCCCCGGAATGAGAACAGTACCGTCAAATATTTCGCTCCCAACGGACGAGCCTTTGGAACGTGAGCTGTACTGGCATTTTTTTTTTTTTTTACAATTTTCCAAACAGAAATGACGACTGCCATTTTTTTGACTACTTTTCAAGCCGAAAAGAAATACATTTTTTTTATTTCTTTTCAAGCTGAAATTACGAGTGGAATTTTTTCAACATTTTTTTAGACCACTGACGTTTTTCTGGACAATTTTTCGGGCTGAAAACTTGTTGTAATTTTTTAAGGGAATTTTCTGTAATTTTTTAAGAAAATTATCTGGAATTTTTTTTTGAATTATTCTGGTATTTTTTAAGGACATTTTCTGATACTGAACGATGATTCAGAATCCATAGAAAAAATGAATGAAAATGAATGTCGGGCTAATTGACCAGAGAAATGAGAGGAATTCGTCGAAAGAAAAGAAAAGAAAATATTTAGGTAGTCTCTCCCTTTCTCGCGTTGCCAGCCACAAGTCCATGAGTTGGCATTTGGCCCGTCATTTGTCTCGTGCCAAGTAACTTTGTACATGACTCGACGAAACTTGTACCACTTTCCATACGACGCGAGTCACGTCGACTCCCAGAGATCCCCCGGCGAGAATGTCCACGATATTTCTCGCCTCGTTCTCCACCGAACAAATGAAAATAAATGAAGCAAAATAAACAACAAAAAATTTGTGTTTTCGTATCGCTTTACGATTATAACGATGGAAAAGTGTCGATTCTACAGAGGGGGAACGGGGAAATGTCCGTAATTTGAGAGAACACAAAAGGAAAAATGAAATAAAAAACTACTCTTAATTAAGTCACGAGAAAAATTCAAAATGTTTCCTTTTTACTTAATTAATAAAAAATATATTTTATATTTCATTCATATAAAAAATCGTTTCAATTGAAATTCAATAAATTATAATTAAATAAATCAAAACGATTTTTCGTATCAATAAAATATCAAACAACTTTGTTATTAAGTGAGAAAAAAATTACTTTACATTTTATGATATAAAAAAATCGTTCAAATTTGTTTGAATAAAAATTCCCGATCGCCTAAAATTCTTTGTCTGCACTTGGATTAGTAAAACACGAAAAATTTCGAACAATTTCAAAATTGCAGAATAATATGATGGGGCGGAGTTTCCGAGAGTTTGGCAAATGAGGATACCTTTGAAGTGGAATGGCCCATACAGGGTGTCCCTTTTTCTTGGTTCATCCATTCGGTATTACTCTCTAACCGTTTTGTCCAAAGAGATCGTAGAATGGAAGCTGTATGGACCAATTTCTCCTCTTGCCGTCTACCCTCTCTCAGCCCCCGCCCACTCTCTTTCTCGTTCACCCTCTCGACTTTTCCGTCTCGTGTCTCCTCGATCTTCCCTCTTAGCTCGGTTTTCCGTCTCTCGTGAAGTCACCCCGAACCTTACGGTGAAAGGAATTAATTGCGGTGATTCTCGAGACCCCCTGAACGCCAAGATTAAACGAGGACCCGTGGAGAAAAGGGGTGAGTTGGCCTAGCTAAACTCACCCCTTTTCAACCCCCGTATTATCCCGGGTATCCTGTATATACGAGCCAGCCATTCTCCGCGAGCTAAAGTGAAACAAATCGAGTCGGATGCTCCCGATTTTCTTTCAGATTCCGAAACTCCAAAAGGCTTTATTATCCGACTTGATCCCCTTTTTTGCTCTCCTGGTCCTGCCAATTTTGCCATTTTTCCATCGTCCCGAATTTCAAGGACGCTTCGGAAGATCCGCAGAATTTATAAACGGAGACGAAAAGGGAATCCGTTATTTGTAAACTAACAATCCTGTTTTTTCAAAATTTATTTACGTTTATTAAATTATATAATCAAATTAATAAATTAATGATATAATTTGAATTATGTATTATCTTGAATGGTAGGATTTCATAATATTTATTTTACGCCTTTATAGTTCATATGCAGTCAACCGATAGTTGGTTATTTTTGATAGTCCTGTATTTGTAAAGAAAATAAAACAAAATGATATGATTATTAAAACATTTTTGTTATCTCGTTTGTTCCAAAGTTAATGTTCTATCTCTCTTATAAATAACAATAATCATGTTTTAATGACAATCACACAAGTAAATTTTTATTGAATTGATACTGATCGATGATTGAAAATCACATAACAATGATTCTCTATATTTGTCAACCAAAAATTCCCTACAGCTCGATATTTCGCGAGGAAATGTTTACCGGCGACAAAAATTCATTGTCTCGTGGACGTTTTCACCCACGAGAAAATTACTACCTCGCGCTTTTTCGGCCAAACAAATAACCCAATTTGGGGAAGTTCTCGTTGGGAAGTTGCCTTCCCTCTCCCTCTCTCCAACCAACCCTCCAACCCCCAAAAACCCTCAACCACCCTTAAACCCCTGGTGGACCCAAATGGTCCTGTTGACGAAATTCTCGCTAGTTTTTTAACGTTTTTCAACATTTCGACGTTACGCCCTTCCGTTGCGAAATCGCTTTCGAACGCATCGGTGAAGCGCGAGTTGAAGGGTTGTCCGCCGTTGCGACCAGCCGACCCACAACGGGGATGATTTGTTTCGATACGAGGATAAAAGCGACGGGAAATAGAAGCGATCTGGGCCAGAGATGAGAGGACGAGGAGGAGGAGGAACGGGGGGGAGGGGGGGGGGAGGGGAGATTCGAACGCCTGCTGGCATGGACCATCGCCACCAACGCCGCAGGCTCGACAATGATTCTACCATAAAACCGTCGGGCGCCCCGGCTGTTTTCCTCCGAATCGACGCGTTCGACAAACCGACAAATCCATATATATAAGTATATACACGTGACACACGGAGAGACGACGAGAAGCTCGAATTTTTCGACACTCGAAAGCGAGACGTTGCAGAGGATCCTCCCCAATTTCCATTTTACAGCTGAAAGATTTTTTAAATAATTTATTTGTTTTTTTTCAATCTTTTTAAACTTGGATTTAAATTAAATATAGTTGAAGTAATTTTGAGTAACGTTTCATCATATTGAGACAATTTTCAGCTCAACGGTTTTATAATTTTTTAGACGAGAAAAAACGGGGTTGGAAAATGCCTACTCGAAGGAAAATATCTTTTCGAGGCTCATTCCATATTTTCCACCGACATCCATTTTTCCCCCCTCAGCAATATTCCAGCCCGATTCGCGTGGGTCGATCACGACCCTCGGACATCGAGACGCGATAAAAAAAAAAAAGGAACGTGACCGTTACAAGCCGTCATATTGAATTTACTTTGGGCACACGAGAGTGAGAGGAAAATGGGAAAAGGGCGAAAAAAGATAGGTGAGGGTTATAGGGGGTGGAGAATCGAGTTCGAGGGTGATGCAATGGATACGCGGTACACGCAGTGGGGAAAAATCTTCGTGAGGCTGACCACAGACAAGAATATAAAAAAATGAAAAAGGAAAACGAAAAAAAAAAAAAAAGAAAATGCGTCGGCTAGACATCGTCCAAGGTCCTCCGAGATTGTTCTTCCATTTTCTCTTTTTGTTCCCTTTTCGAGATAGCTATTCCCTGGATTCGATTTTCTTCTCCATTTTTTTTTTTTCGTTGCCATCTTCAGCGATCTGGTCGTATTATTTCTTTCTCTTCTATTTGGTGCCCTCGTTGCGAATCCCACGAAACCGCAAATTCGTGTAAGAGCACGAAAAAAAAAATGTAAAAGGAATTATCAAAATGTTTTATGAAATATTCTTGGTCGATAATCCGATGTTCCTGGAGGTACGAGAATTTGAAATTATTTTATTCTCGGTGTCGGATATAAAACTCGGAGAAGAAAAGAAACAATGATTTTATCGGCGAATAATTGTAATTCATTTTTATCGATATTCATTTTCTTTACTTGTTTTTTTGTTAGTTTTATTTTCTTCTTCATTTTCACGTAATTTGATGTTTAATTAGGGTAATCTTGGTCGCCAGGTGTTTCAACGCAAATGGACTTTTCAATGTCAGTTTCCGTTAGTGTTGTGCACCCGGGCATGAAATCCTGTCTCGTCCGCGTAGTATTTGACGGTTCTGACATTTCCGGTTGGCTCTTTGACCGTGTACTCGCCCGTCACGCTGTCGCCTGTACGTAACAGTGCGGAAGTTTCAACGTTGCGTAAAGAAACATGTTGCATTTTCACGTGTACTTACATACAATTGATTATTTAATTGAACGAACAAAAGTAATTTGATCAATTGATTGGAAAATGAGATAGTTATCTTTCGATCGATTTATCGCAGTTTTAATATTATATAGAAATATACAGGGTGTCCCACGCAACAATGTCATTCGAGAATGGCGAGTTGGTCGGGAAATTCTGAGTCGATTGATACAAGCATGTGTCGTTCCCGGTTCAACCCGTGAATTGTTAATAATTTTTAAAGGCAGCCGATCAGGCGCGCCCCTTCAGCGGGCTTACCCTTGAAATAATTATTATATTTAGACGTTTACTCTCGTACATCGATGTCGATGTATCTTCATACCTTGAAGACAAATCCACAATTTAATTCGCCCTGAACTCTCCATTTCTAGAGAAAAATGTCGAAAAAATATTGTAGAAGGTTTTTCGCGTTTTCCCAGTCTAATTTTGCACTTTCGGCAAAATTTCGGGCATCTTCGTAATCAGCGGAAAATTTCCGATTAAATAGACCCTTTCAAGAGTTTAAAGACGGAAAAAAATATTTTTCGACTTTCCCGGCCACTTTTCCGGAATCTCAAAAATCACGAAATTTCAAAAGGTCGTAGCGTAGGCTTTTTTTATGCTACGAACATTTAATTGGTGGGTTTGGAAAAGCTTTTTGCCTGACTTAAATAATGGCGTGGGATTCGTATCGATATCTCGTATAGTTTTCCCGGAAAGACCACTTGAAAAATCGGAAAACAAGAGGCAAAGGGAAAACTATCGGATTTTAATAAAAAAAAAGAATTTTTAAGAGGAAATCATAACAAAGAGATATATTATTATGTACAATTGTTATTGATATTTCGTTCTCAAGGATTTTAGGTTCGTAGAAGTGGACAGAATTTTCGAAAAATGGAAAATAAATGGAGAAAAAAATACTTTAAAAGACGAACCGTCTCGTTGTTCTTTTTGTCCGTGATAATCACCAGTATGATGATCCTTGACTCCGTAAGCGTATTCGTAATGCGGATGGGCAACGTAATCCTTATGAAGATGGCCGTGCTCGTCCTCACGAGTGATCTCTTTGGCATCGCCGAGGGTCGGACCGTTGAAATGTTGAAAGGAGTAAGCGTGGCCCTCGGTAGACGCAGCATCGATGGTAACACATGACGCGGCGAAAAGGAAAACCGTCAACTGTTGAGACACGTGAAAATTTAATTGGTGAGAAAAAAGGTAATGCGGATGGTACTGATTTTTTAATTGATCGATTTCCACGATTTAATCAATCAATTCGCCGAAAAGATTTTGATTTTAACGATTCAATTAATTAATTAGTTAATAAAAAAATGTCTATGATCTATGTATTTTTTTAAATTATTTCTTTTCTGTGAAGCAAGAAGTAAATAATGAATTACACTGATTTTAATTTAATAATTGATTCGATTGAACTAATTAATTCGTAAAAAAAATAATTAATGTATATATTCGTGTGCAAAGGAAAAAGTGAAAAAGAACCACACTTGGTGAAAAATCATAACGACGCGAATATGATTCCTGGATAGTCTCGACTCGAGTTCGTCATAAACGATCGCACAACTGGACGATTTTTGGGCACTCGGAGTTCTCTTTATATATTTAGACGAAAAAGATGAGGGGGGGGGGCGGCGCGAGGGAGAGAAAGAGAGCTCTGATTTGACTCTCAAGAACGAACTCTCTATTTGCCCAATTTCTCGAAGGCATCAATCAAGTTACAAAATATCGTTTGTTCAACTTTCGGAGGAGAGTCGAAGCGAGAGAGAGAGAGAGAGAGAGAGAGAGAGAGAGAGAGAGAGAGAGAGAAAAGACACAAAAAAAAGTTTCTAGACTCGTGTTCATTCGAGCGAAACTTGAGAAAAGTTCGATACAAAGGCATCTCCCGGTCCGGATCTCTCCGAGGATACTGTGAAAGGCGAGAATGAAAATAAAAGCGCAATTACGCTTCTCTAATTTTCGTGATACCCGTTGAAGCGACTCGTCGATATTCCTCCGTACGGGAAATTCGTTTATTCGTCTCGCCTTCTCAACGTTGCTCTACCTATGATTTCAAACTTGCTTTTTCGAAGGCTAAACGAAGCCCAGGAAAATAAAGTTACGCCGAATGGAAGAGCATGAAAAAAGAAGTGTCAGATTCATATTTTTCAGGTCGAGACGCGTGAGGGGGAGTTGAAAAGTCAGAAAATTCGCGATGGCAGGGAAACACGAAGGAGTATATTCGAAGCGTGGATTACGGTGATAAATTATGCGACGTAATAACGTTTGCCGGGATTACCGAGGGTGAGTCCCACGGTTGCTGTATATTTCACCGGCAACAATGTGCAACTTGTATATATATGGAACAATCGTGTCAGCAAAAAGCTGTTGCGTTAAAAATGGACACTCCAAGTTTTCCTTCGTTCCGTCTTCCGTTGTCCTTTTTATTTTTGTGCTTTTTTTCTTCGTCCTTTTTTCTTTTCTAATTTCCTTCTTCGTCCTTGTATCCTTCGTTCTTTTGTTTTCAGTCATTGTCTCTTAATCCTATCCTCCATCGTTCTTTTCCCTTTCGTTTTTTCGTCCTTCGTCCTTTTGTCCAATGTCCTTTTTTTGTCCTTCGCTCCTTCGTCCTTTATTTCTTCGTCCGTTCATGATCTTGTCCTTCGTCCGCGTCCCCTCCATTTTTGCCTCCATCCGTTTATCCTTTGCACTCTTTCCTTCCTTTTCTTTCACTTTTTGCTCCTTAGTCCTTTTTCTTCTTCGTCCATTTGTCCTTGGTTCTTCCGGGATCGTCTTCTCGGACGAATCTCACCAGAATTCGTCCACCCGTGCGATATTCCTTTATTTATTTACGGAAGAGTCCTCGAGCCCTCGTAGGCAACCCGGAAGAAACTATAAGAGTGCGAAATATTCGTACAAGCGAGATACCAAGCCGAATGATAAATCATTTCCACCAGCGTGGAAGATTAATGTCCTGGTAGCCGTTGAATTTTTCTTCTTACAATGCTACGTAAAACATTTCACGCCTTTGTGCCACCTAATCGTATCCGTGAACTTTGCGGGGGACGCTTGGCTCCGCACGTACATACATAGGAACCTGTATTCGCTTCTTCCCGAATACACATCCTGAAAGACAAAAACTCGTCGACTAATTTTCGGAATTAGCGCTACGTGATAATTATTCATTACCAGATGGTAATTATCACTAGGCATTATATTACTTGTATAATACATATGACGTGATTAATTGTAAATTAGAAATAATAATGATAACAGTAATAATGATAAATATAACGGAAAAATGTATTTATAATTATAAAATTATACTTTATAATATTACAATGTATAATTTTATTTACATTATGATTGACAAAAAACTATAAGCAATCATGATACGATAATAACAATAATTAATGATAAAAATGAGAAATAAATTGTAAATGATACACGATACATCATACGTAATTTACGTTCTCATTTCGAAATTCGAAATTTCAATCGAGTGCACAGACCACACATCGAAATTCGTACACGATCGTAAAATAATTGAACGATTCGTTTTACGATATTCGTTTGAAAGCCGATACGATGATCACCGACGGTAACGGTCCGACGAAATTTATTCACCGAAAGTGCGGGCTGTGAGTTTGTGGGGAGATTGGCTCGTAAATATACAAAGTACAGGTTGTACATAATAAAGGGGATTAACAAAAGAGAGAGAACAAATGCGTCTTTCTGATCGCAAGGGCTTGATGCTGAAGGCTTTCTCGTGGATTTTGCGAGCTCCGAGGGAAGCCGAACCCCGGTACGATCCGAAGCCAAGAAGCAACCGAGGGTACCGTACAAGGGGCTGGATGTAGACGGAGAGTTAATTGGTTTTTGGCTTCCTCTCTCTCTCTCTCTCTCTCTCTCGCTCTCTCTCATGACTCGTTGTAAACGATACAGTCACAGCGTTTCGCCCACTCACCCTTTTCCACCCTTTGATATCCACCCACCCCGATTTCTTTATTAAGGGTGCACATCCCTCATACTCGTTTCTGTCAATATTTTTTTCCGCTCGCCTCAACGGTACAAAAATATTCTTTATAATTTGCTAACGTCAAGGATATTATATATCATTTTATTATCAAGGACAATAAAATTATAAATAATATCAAAGATAATCATTAATTTATCAAAGATATTGTTTATCGTTTTTACCCTGAAATTCGAAAAGGGAAAAAGGTTATAGGCGATTTAATGGGCCAAGCTCGTCCTTCAATCGACCAAAAACGAAATTTCCTCAAAAGTAAAGTGAAACAAATAAATAAGAATGAATCAAATGAATCACTATAAAAACAAAACAAAACAAAAAAGAAAACGGAATTTCTTCGAAAGGAAAACAAAATAAAATATACCGGTGCACAACTGGAACAAAATGGGACAATAACCCTGATTCAAAATCGAGCGAAAATTAATAAAATAAATAAATAATAAAAAATAGTGATAAACAACTGGAACAAAATGGAATAACAATAACTTTGATTAAACGAGCGAAAATTGGCTGAATTTAACGATCCTCCAAGATACGCCTCGGCGCACACTTTGTCCCACACAGTAATCCCATGTTCGTGGTATCCCGAGTGTAACACGCTCAACAATCAAAGAACACCTTTAATTACTCCCTATGAGGTTATATAGCCCACTCCTGGTTAGGAGCTTTCCTTTCCACTCCAACGTGCCTTTCGAACCAACCTGCCTCCCGAATATGAAACCGCAAAGCAACCCCAAGTCCAAAGGGATCCCAACAAAAGTACTCTGCGGTGAGTTCCTTCCTTCTCCTCTCGTCCCAGGAAGAGGACAGCTCGAGCAGTGAAGGATTGCCAACTATGGCTTTAAGGGGACAACCGAAGACAGCGAAATCGAGAGAGATCTCAAATCCTCTATCCGTTCGCCTTTCAAGAAATAGCAGAAGCATCGAATACTCTTACGGCGAAATGGCTAGACTGGAGGGATGACTCACGCAGAAGGAAATCGTGTGGGAAGTACACGTTTACTCGAAGGTTGTACCAATCCTGAATAGGGGGGCAGAGAGGGAGACGACTTCTATCCGGAATTGTAATTGCACTTTAATTAAGCTGTAATTTAAGGACGTTCCTCCTTGCTTTCCTATACGTATACATATGTACTCGTATACACTCTATATACAGGGTGACTAACGAAAAACAGAACACCCAAATTGTATCGGTTGCATTAAAAAAAAAAACAGAAATTACGTACGTAGGGAAATTTAAAGTATTTCTATGGATATTACAAAACAACAAAAATTCTCGAAATTTGGAAAATTATAGCTCGCGATTGTACAATGATACGTGAATTATTTCAGAATTTTCTGATCAATCATTTGGCAAATATGAACGTATTTTTATTTATAATTGACGATTCGTTATTTATTTCTATAATCATAATTGATCATCTTTATTTACTAATTAATTTTCATGATGAAAATACTATTATGTATAATTTCGTTGAAACATGATTTTTATTTCTACATGTATTGACATTAATATACAATTCGTTTCGAATCTAACAGAGATGTTGACCGTTTCTCGAGACTCACACTGTATACATATACGTGTATTTATCTCTATATATACATACAAACCCAACAAGCACGCCTATATACATTTCTATCTATTCGTGTATATACATACATATATGTAAACCGAAAATGCAGGAATGCCTGGACCGGTCGGAGAGGGAGGGGAATGAGAGGCGAGAGACTCGGATGTATAATGGACCAACATCTCCGCCGAGTTGGAAGGGTGGTCCGGGAGGAGTAATTCGAACTATCCCGACGTAGTACGATCGTGGACAAGGCAAACCAGCTCGTCGTTTTGCGGGAGGAACACGGAGGTGGTATTACGACTGGTTGTTACCATTCGGGATCTTCTCACCCCCGATTCCGTCCCGTCGCCCCTTTGGGTGCGTCGCCCCTTTCCCACGAGCGAAAATCGTTCGAAGCTCCATGGACCGGGTCCTCCCGCTCCTCGTTCGTTTCGAGCAGTCCGCGACACTGTCCCCGGGATACCTGGGACACTACGTTCCCGTCCCGCTTGTGTTCACCCGGACTATACAACCCCCGTACGGAAACTTGCCCAAAAGCATCCACGGCAATTCATATGCAAATGAAAAGCACCGCGGGACCTGCCCCGGGCATTGTTCGGAGTTTCCCCCGAACTCACCCCAAACTCACCCCTCGAATCCTGTTGCCCCCTCTTCCGCGTTTCGCGGCGACTTGACTTACCGCCGCGAATTTCCTGCAAAACTCCGTCGTACGGAGAGAGCCCGAGGGGTTCTGGGGCCGCTCGGGTATCCGAGACGGCGGAGGGGGGGGGGGGGCTTGCCACGAGAATCCGTGTAATTGATACTTGCACGGATCCTACCCGGTGTGATATCTCTTCTCGCGTCTCTTCCCGACGAGACCAGAGTTTCGGACACCGGGGACTCCCGATCGTCGAGAAACCCGGAAACACTCCAAGAAAAAGGCCATCGCCGTTTTCACGAAAACAGTGGAACCCCTTGAAAAGGGACTTCTCGGTGGACGTTTGATTAAGTGTTTTTTTTATGAGCGCCCTTCAAGTTTGAGGACAGGTAAAGTGGAAAGGGGCTGAATGTGATAATAACACAATTATATATTTCGTATATTATTGTATTATTAAATGTATTATATTTATTCATATAATATAATAATATAATTTGTATTGAAATAAATATGAAAATAATCAATGCCTTTTTTGGATTGAAAAAAATCTACTCCCATTTCGTGGCATTTTACGTTTCCATTGTATTTTCCCTCTGCCAGCCCTTTCATTCCGTTTGCGTTCAATTCAGGAGGAAAGCAGCCCCAATCCTCGAAGTAATATGGGATGCTGGTTCGTGTACCGCGACACATACGTCGGGAACTTGAACAATAAAAAATGATTATGTCCCGCAAGACATACCGGCGCGGAGAAAAATAAAGGGAAACAGAGGGGGTGAAAGCGAGGAGTGGTATCCACGGAACCACTTTCAGTGACGCGTCTGACGGACGAGGGCCGAACATTTTTAACGGGGGATGAAACGAGGGGTGGAAAGAAATAAAAAGAAAAACGTGGTAGAAATTTCGAGAGTTCAAAGAATCCCAAGTGTGCCTCGAAATTTTTCCAACACTTTACTCCACTCGCGATTTTTTTAACACCCCCAGAAGCTCGAGAGCTTTTCAGCTCAATGAGGGCTCTAGGTCTGGAAACGGGAGAGAATGATAGGCTAGAGAGAACGGGAAATAAAAAGGATCGAAAATCGAATAACCACCCTCCTGGAACAGCTAAAAGTTTTCTTTTTATTTTTTGACGAAACCATCAACTTCATCATCATCAATTTTATTTTTGTTGCGACATCGATTACTTCCGTGCTCGATAAATATTTTTATTTCTGAAATTGTATTATTATTTTCCGAGGACATGAGTCGCTGATTGGGTGGAAGAAGAAAAGAAAGATAGAGATGTAAAGAATATAGGGGTTGATAGTAGCAAAGGGTTGCTCCGATAATCGGTCCGAAGATTCAATAAATCGGTTACAAAGCTACGTGTTGACCTTCATCTCCTTCATCATCCTTCATCCGTTTTTATCTACTGAAAAATTTCTGAGCCTCGTCGGGGATTATTTACAATTTTTTAAATGACTTTTTTGTAATCAGAGATATCAACTATTATTTTTCATTCGATTTGTTACTTCTATTTTACTTGTATTACTTTCTGAGGATTTCTATTTGCTCGATTGGGCTTGATTGATTTATCTTGATTCTTTTTGGCCCTTTCGATAAGAATGAAGAGAAGTAGAGAAAAAGAAAGGGATAAGGGATAAAAAGGTGAGGGGGTTGATGGTGGTAAACGGTTTATTGAGATGTCTCGATAATCGATCTGGAAGTTGAATTAACCAATTACAAAGCCACGTCTTGTTGGCCTCCATCGTCTTTCACTATTCACCTCAACACTATTGATTTCTTTTTTTTTCTTTTCGCTACCCGCAATGCTCGTCCCTGGGGGTTGAAACTGGATAGGATCTCTCTCTCTCTCTCTCTCTCTCTCTCTTGCTCTCGTATCTCACAGATGCGATTCCATTTGAATGACGAGGTTATTCACTCGTCGGAATGGCTAATTTTCATGAAACGAATTTTCCTACCCTGGCATTTCTCACCCCCAATCGTTGGAATTCAGTCGACGAAGTATTATGAACAAATAAAGTAGAGGACGAGGGATCGAGGGATGGAGACACGAAGGCTCAATCGTAATCGAGAAAATTGTTATTCGCGCGTAGATATCCGTACGCACTCGAGTGAACGCAGGGGACTCGATTAAATTGACGACTCGATGAGAATCGAACCCTCCCAATCAATGAGCGTTTATATGAGCTGCAACCAAATTTTACACCCGCCCGTGTTCCCCGTCGCGCGAAATACAATTTCACGCTTTTTCTGCATCGGTACATCGAATCCACCCTTTTTGTGGCGAATATTCTCTTTTTTTTTATCATTGTTAACGTTTTTTTTTCTATCGTGCTGACCGGATCAAGGGTGGAAAACACGTTTTGCGCGATCGTTCGAGGATGTTCGAAACCGTGAACAATTGTTTTTCTTTCAACGCTTTCGACCACTTGAGCCAAAATGTGGAATTTTTAAGGACTATCGTGAACATTTATTTTTGTTATATTTACCGATGAGTTATTCAAACGTTAATAATTATTTTCATATTTTTTTAATGTGTCATTGTTGTCATATTTATTATTATTATTTCTGTATTTATCCTATTGTTATTCTACATAGTTTTAATTTTCTCCTATTATTATTATCGACCTTTTTGCACCAAAAATTGTATTATTTATATCACGTTATTATAATTTTTCGACCCCCTTCGTTCAGCCCTTCCTTTCACCCATCAATGGAACGGGATTCCTACCCTCCTGCTTTTCCTCCCTCAAATGTCTCATAATTTTTAGCTGACTTTGCAAAAGTTTTAAAGGGGAGCGAGAAGTTACGATCTTTTCTTCCGCCTGCCTCGAGACGACAAAAAGCTCGTTGCACTCGCCCTAAACTATTTACGAAACGACAATAAACTAATCACTGTAAAAATCTCGTTGTCCTCGCTTATCGGCTGTTAGTCTTGGGAAGCGAAAAAAAAAAAAAATATATATATATATTGTATATATATTTTCGCACTCTTGACTGTGTCGTGCAACTAATGGCTTCATCCTCGCCCTCTTTCTTCCTCTCTCTCTCCCTCATTCCTGCCCTGTTGGCTTCTCCTCTGTATGGGCATTGCAGGGATAATTGCTTCGGCGACGCCACCAGCTCGCAACTGCCGGTGCTATAATTAGAGCGTGAAGTCTCCACGACCAAGTCTGTGTTGGTAACTGTAAAATCATACACACACACGTGTACGTATGGACCCTTAAATAAATTTCGAGTGTCTACGAGAGGGTGAGAGAAAAAAGTACGAGGGAAAAAAAACTCTGTGATACAGAGGGATGAGAGGAGCTGAACAGCTCGAGAGCCTACACCTACATAGGCTGGAATAAGTGAACCGTACACAAATAACGAGAATTCTGATTAGTCGAGGAAAAGGGACGTGGGCGGGCGAGGGCTGGTTTCTTAAGCGTGATTTATGTCAAATATATCTTTTTCTGTGAGCCTTTGTACAAAGGGATTAAATAAAAATTCTTCTCGACACGAGAAAGCTTCGAATCCGCGAATAATCACCGAGGGATTTATCGTCTGATCCAGTACTGGCTGTAACCACTGCGAGAGAAAAATTAATCGTGAATTATTTTCTGTCCGACTAAATACTGATGGAATAATTTTATTATTTTTTATTTATTCGAAAGACAAATTAAATCACTTATTGTTGTATTTTTAATTATTATTTTCCGAAGAGCCGTAATCATTACAAAGGAGCAAAGCAGTGGATATGTATCTTGTCTGTCCAAAAACTGACCGTTACCACTGCTGAATACAAATTCGCAAACTACTCCAAATAATTGAAATCGAATAACGCTTTTTTGTTAATTTTCAAAATGAATAATAATTCGAGATTGTTTGGTCGGACAAATAAATGCCTATTAATAATAACACGTTATTATTAATTAAATTAAAAAATCATATCCGAGGGAAATTTGAATCTAATTAATAACACGAACCAAGTGACGAATAAATAAAAGTAACAGGGAAGAATAACAATCGAATAAGCAACAACGAATTGACGAAACAAGGTAAATTTACTTAGTCAATTATCGCCCAGTTGCTCTCTCGGATATCGTAATAACGAGAAACCCCTCTAAGAATAAAAGAAAATCTTGTCGAGATCTTATCGTCTCGAGAATAGCAAGATTATTAATATTTATCTCTCGTTTGTATGTCTTTCGTAACTTATTCGTACTGAGGAAGCAAGGGATCGCGCAAGGGTTGTTTATTATTCTTGTTCCGAGTACCGGAAAGATTTTTACCTTTCTCTGTACCGCGATGAAATCCAAGTGCAAAGAGGAAGTTCGAAAAAAATTAAGTGTGTTGTACAGGCGAGGGGAAAGGGGAAAGGGGAAACTCGGTGGAGCTTGTGAGGAAAATCCGTGGAAAAAAAACTGCGGTTTGGATAATGAAAAAAACTATATACATACAGCTGTACATGCATATACGAGAATAAAGGGCGAAGGGAGAAGAGGGAATGTTGAACGTACGCGAAACCGCAGTCTCTCGCCACATTTATTTATTTTTCCACTTCGCGAGTCCTCTTAACGCTGTACCAACCCTTACTTTTCCCTCTCTCAACCAACCCCCAACCCCGGGAATCTCGTCCTTTCGAGAATCCTTTTTTCGCGCCGACGACTTTTTCTCCATTATTTGAAACTTGCTGATACCTACCGGTAAGCTTTTCTCTCTTTTTCTCCATTCCTCTTTCCCTCTCTTATTCCCACTGTATTTTTTCACCCTCTTTTCGCTCCCTCTTTCTCTCTTATTTTTGAGTCTCTTCCCTCCACCTCTTTTTCTCTCTCTCTCTCTACCCCCTCTTCCTCTGTTATTTTTTCTGTCTTGTTCTCCCCCTCCCTCTTTTTTATTCTCAGTCTTCGTCCCTCTCGCTGTAATCGTGTTCTCTCTACTCGTCCGTTCTTCCACCCTCTCCCTCTGCCTCTAAGGAGGATGTACCTCCGATAAATAGTCGACTCTCGTTTCCTCGTAGTCTCTGCTTCTTCTCACTATTGTTTTTTTGCTCTCGAAACAATTGGGGCTGACAGTGGTGGCGGGAAACGAAAGAGCTTCTATCTCGGCCCGCTGGAACTCCGGCTGAATGACCGACGAAGAGGGACAAGAGTGACGATGGCGGAGGAAAAAAGAGGAATAATTCACTAGGAGCAAAACGTGGTTGGTACTCTCGCAATGGACTGTAACAAAGATAGAGAGAGAGAGGCGGGCTAGTGGGGAGAAAAGAACGTCAGAAAGGGTCTTCTTTGGGCCAGAACCCTAATTTTGCATAAGACGAAAGAAATATAAGGCTCGGAGCGAGAAAGAACGATCAAGGGGGGGCTGGAGGGTGGGGGTTGATTAGGGGACGGTAAGAATGGCCCAAGAACGGAAGTCGAAAGGAAATCGCGATCGATCTGACCCAGGAGTCGCTGGTACACGACGCTATTTTTGTACCCTCTTGCCCCCCTCCTGCCCCTTTTACCCTCATCCACCCCGTACCCCTTCTTCTCGCGCCAACCTGAATATTCATAAAACAATGATTTGTGGTTTACTGCAGCACCGGCGCCGCGCTATTTCCCGCGTCCAATTCATTTCTGTCTCACCCTTACCCCCTCAAACCCTCTCCAACCACCGGTATGAAAAGCCTCCGGCCCCCGGCCCCCTGCCCCGGCGAGATTCTCGTAACCGGTCACGTTTCTCCGCTGCCCTTTTTTACGCAACGTCGAGATTATCGGTTACGGAAAGCTCCTGGCAAAACCCACCCCCACCGCGTCCCTTTCAACCACCCTCCATGGGGTGGCATTTTTTTCTGCCCTCGCGGACGCGAGCTGTTTATCTTTTTTATTTC
>JAPYZJ010001146.1:0-33420 GCA_030522765.1 Ophioninae sp. B BG-2022a | reverse complement strand
GGGGGGGGGGGCACTCGACGGAGGTGCTTATTTCGCTTGTTCCCCTCTCAATGCACTTAGCTTACTTCTCGAGGTTCTGTAGAGTTTCGTGTACGCCAGGCTTTGCGGAGGAGTTGGCAGATTTTAAATCCGCGAGTATCTTTTATATGACGTAGAACTTTACTATTAAAACAATGCAAAGAATTATCAGCTACAGAAGGGGTGTTTGTTCGACCGGAAGTCTCAAAACTTAACTTCTATCTTCTTCCGCTAGAGCTGTAGCGTAACCCGGGATCTAGTCCTCTTTGGGGAGTTTTCGGTTTTCCCTGTTGGGAATCATTTTGCTTTTTGTTGTCTCCGTGGCTGGTTCGTGGCGCTGTGTATCTGTGCTCGCTTACACGAGTCGCCACAGTTCTGACGATAGTGGCGCCATTGTGGCGATATTTGTAGCTACGTTTTTCGCAAGTTTCTCCATGAGAGTTCGACCCCCTCACTCTAGTCTCCATGCTTCGAATGATCTCGTTAAAAACAAAGCTTTTTAGCTTACGTTCGACGAGTCTTGATTATACATTATGAGTCTTGAATCATTTTCTCAGACTTTTCAATCGTAATAATATATCGTATGAATGAAAAAATATCGATAATCGATACGAGCCTTTTGACCTCTTGAACTGGTCAGTTTGTTTACACTTGAAATTTTTGGGAAGTCGATTGTTTATTTATCCGTGGCAATCGTAGAAATGAGTATTACCGGTACAATACTGCACAACAAAGTGCGAGAAATATTGCCGGAGCTTCCCTCGGGTATAACACCAGAAGTTTTAAGTAAAAGCTGCAACGACCCGATAACGCAACCGTTCTTGAGGTGGTTCTGTACCAATGTCGGATGGGACAATTATCTATCTCCGGAAGATGTCAAACTGTAAGCTCTCCAACAAATATCAAATCTCGAAACTTTGAAAATGTCCAATCTCTACCGAAATTTACGATTAACCCACGTATTAACAAACTTCTCGTTGTTCGGGTTTGTTTGGGTTTCGGAACGATTAACAAAGTTCCACCAACCTCCCCCAAACAAACCCAAACAAAGTTCACTTTGTTGATGCGCGCATTAATCGACAAATTATTCCGTTCGTTAATTAACAAAGTACACGTGTTTGGGTTTGTTTGGGTTTGTTTAGCAACGTATACTTTGTTAATCGTTATCACGCTTGCCCGCTGTAAAGCCGAACCGCGCGACTCCTGGCTCTCGGAGAGAGAAGCAAACATTTTTCAGTCCCAATTTTCTAAACCCAAAACGTTTTAACCTAAAATGAAAGCTTCAACCTCTGCGTAGATAAATTATACGGAGAGCAATGCTCGGTTGATCCTAACCACGTTAATCGTCTATGAAAGAGCGAGCTTGGAACGTTGATCGAGTTTGATCGAGTTGCGTCGTTCTTCTACGCATCGTTCAATTTCTCTGTTAAAAATTACCAATCATAATGAAATCAGGGTTGCGTGTCGTAATATCACACGACGAAGCACCATCGTTCACGTTTGTCCGGGTTTTTTCGTTGCCGGGCTTTCTAGAGATATTTTATCGATGGTGATATTTTGTCCGTGATATTTCGTCGATCTGGTGGCACGCAACAGAAATTGCAAGAGTCCAAAATTATTATCTCGCACTCAACATTCATTGGAATTTATAAACTGTAAGATTAACATTATCATAAACACTATAGGGACGTGCTTCTTCCATGGATACCGCCGCTATTCTTAAACTCTTAACAATAATTTAAATTGTAGCTAACTAATTTGCATTAATCGATCGTTCGGGTATGGCCCAGGACTCTGAATCTGCCATTGTCAAGTACCGATAGATCGGCAGCCGCTGCTTTCACTCTCACTTTTAATACCGTCAAGATCTTCAGTTTTTATTATAAAAAAAGATTATTGAAAGATACGAAATGCTACGCAAGCAAAACCTACGGGTATTTTCTTCAATGGTAACTCGTTACACGAATGCGGCGAGTACCGTAGAATCCCACAAACAGGTTCCAACAGTCTGCTTTTTAAAGATACTTTCACTAGGCAAGGCGGTAAGATTACTGATTCTCAAAGCCTGGCGTGCGATTTTGTGAAATCTCAAAATCGTAAAAGCCTACATTTTCAAGATGACGCGGCGGGTACGAAAAAATCCCAAGAATAAAGATAACAAAGCAAAATGAACCTGGCTCTATCCGCTCGAAAGCATCGGTCGCTAAACCGGTTTACGAATTTTTTTCCCCTGAGATATTGGACTTATTCTTTCGATGAAAAACTTACAGGGCGCCCGATGATTTCAAGCGCGAGTCTTTGCACAAATGATTGTTTTTATAATTGACGAGACGCATCGGCGAACTAATCTATTCGCAATTGGATGCGGAATTGGATGTATAACAATAATCTATATCTATAGGGAGAAGCACATAAAAAAAACAGGAAAATGGTTGGAAGGTAACGAATTGGATTCAGCCTTGGCAGAAGCGACCGACCATTGTCCAGAATTGATGAAACTCTTGAACGTCAATTCTGGGCTATACGAGGAGCTCTCCGTGGAGTTGGAATCCGAGAAAGATGGCCTAGCGGAGGATAAGCTTCACTTGGAAATGTTGGAGGATAGTTTGAAGAATCTGAGGTAACGACGAGCGAAATCGCATATTTTTCATCAGTATTTATACTTTTTTCTCGGTATAAAGAAACACTTTCCGTTCAGTGTATCGAATATATTATTTCGTTCATAATTTTCGTCTCAATGAAATTGTAGCTCGTACCGTATCGCCTAGAAAGGTCATTAGGCATATTTGATCCACTTTACGAAAGATTGCGTTGTAAAACCAAATGTGCTTTAAAGTAAGCGATTCAACTATAGTTTACATCTTAGATAGTTATAACGTATATACTGGCCGTCGGAGACGAAATCACGATTGATTTCGATCAGGCGGAATAAAAAAGTTAGATAAGAATAACTATTTTGTTTTGCAGGCTTTTCTCTCAAGATCGATATTAAAAATATAGATAGACGAATGTCGATAATAGAAGATTAAATATATAGTCAAACAATCGATTTTCGAATCGACAAAGCCATACTTTTGATGTTACAGCTTTCGATAATGACGGAGAAATAATACACTTAATAAATTATACATTATTATAATAATATAATGTATAATAATAAAACATGAATGATTTGTGCCTCAATTCTGACAAGAGCTACAAGAATGCGACACGTAACATTGAGTATCAGAGACATTTATCTACGTGACAAGCCTTGTTTCATTAGTGTACACCGTACACGCTCAATTACTCGAACTAAATTCTCCCAATGAATTTTAAAAAGAAGTTTGTACTTGATACGTCGATAAGGCAACTGGGCCACGAATTGGACGATGCCATCGAGAGAGAGGAATCACGGTTGAACAAGTCTCGTGCAAGAGCGAGCACTCTTTATTCGGAGTGCCTGGCCGCCCTCGAAGAATCCGACTATGCTCATCGTCAATTTTTTCACGACATCGAGTCCCTCCTCGACGTTTACGCGGACGCCACGGAGAAAGTGAGTGATCCCTCGATCGACGAATTTACTCTTTTTATCGATTATACCGAATTAATCGATATCGGATCGAACGGGGCAACCTTTGATTCGTTCGATAAATTTTTCGTTGAACGTACGTTCACGCGTCCTCTTCCGGCCTGGTATTCCTTCCCGCATTTTTCGATAAAAACTCACATTTTATCCCAAAATTTGCCCGATTTTCTCGGTGAATTGAGACTTTTCAGCAAAATTCGGAAAAAAATATGACCACGTTACTCCGAAATTTCCAAAATTTCTCCGCATTTCTCGAAATTTTCCCTATTTCTTTCTGAATTCCTTAAACTTTTTTTGGATTTCGTAATATTTCCTGCATTTTTGAATATTCTTCTATACTATAAACTTCAAAATACTTTTTGGCTCACCGGCCTTTTGAAAAAATCAAGGAATTCACGGTTTCATCGAAAGTAAGGAAAACATGAGAATTTTGCCCCACAAACTCATTATTTTCTGAGCTTTCATCACTTCTCCGAAATTCTTCCAATAAGGCGATTCGAGATGGCTTGGAAATCATGGCAAATTCTCGTAAATAAAATGCCAAAATCGAAATAATGTAGAAAAAAAGGTACATTGGGGAAAATCCGGCATATTTTGAGATTAGTATTTGTCATTGTTTTCGAAAATTCTCCGAATTTAGGAAAACGGAGGAAATATGGAAAATTGGGAGAAAAGAATTTTGCCAGAGCGGGCTTTCAAGATCCGTTGAACCGTTTCCACCCGTTCTTGACTACTTCCGTGTTCGTCGAGTTCGTTCCGTATTCGATGATAACTAACTTGTCGCGTCTCAGAAATCCTCGCCCGTTGTTTGGACCCAAGTGCCCCTCGAAAATTTCGCCAAGCAAATGGAAATGCACAACGAGTATCTGGGGCTCTACGTAAAGCGACATTTCGGCGGTAAAGTTGATCCGGTTGACGATTCGGATTTTGGCATGTTGATAGACGACGGAAAGGAACGATGCGGTGACGAAAGAGTTCACGAGTTGTTGAATTGCCAATCGGAGTGAGTACCGCAAGAGTTTCCTTTGCTGTTTTTACCGTTTTTTCGTCTGACGTCTTGACTGTCACCAAGAAATAACGAGATACCAAAGATTTTTTTCGTTTTCGCCGTTTTTTCAAAACGTCGGCTAAAACTGCCATCAAGAATTCTATCCCGAAGCATTAATGAAATCGTAACTCCGACTTGCTTGAACATAATTCTCGATCGCATTCTTTTTCCCTTTTATGATAATAGTTTTGATACGTGTAATATATCATTGTTTCGTAAGGAAATGTTAATTCATGTCTAATTGATAATTTTTTCAATGAATTCGAAATTGTACGAACGGTCATAATAGAAGAAAGCAATCGAGTGGTGAAAAATTGAGTGACGAGAACGCTCGTTCGTGTTTATTGTGGAGGTTGATTCGTGTTGCAGCATAATAAGATCGAAAATGCGGGAGATTGATTCAAAAATGAAGGACGCCGCGGGTGTTACGACGGCCGCGCACGCTACCAACATTTATAACAACGGTCGCCCGATAATTCCCCACTCCGAGGCGCAAATACAGTGAGTAACCATCAATGAAACGCGGTGGACATCCTAACTCGTGAACGGATCATCAAAAACAAAAAACATTCTGTTAGTGGACATATTTTCCCAGGTAACGCTGTCGAGTTTTTTTTTTCTTTTTTTTCGAATTTTGCTGACCGTCTAGCGTCAAAAATGCGATTTTTGCCTAAAAAATCCCATATATTTATTGCTGTAAAAAAAATAACAATAAATTTGAAAAAAAATTCGACAGCGTTACCTCATGAATTATTTTGAGAAAGTGTGTGCAAAATTCCATGAGGATCGGTCCAGTAGTTTTCGCGGGACAGTGTTTACCGATTTTCAAAACACCAAGTGTGGCAAAATCGCTTTAAAGTTTTTCCTTTAAACAGAGCGGCTCAAATTCTCGAATGGTTGAAAATTCACAACTCCGAGAGTTTTGCTCGGATCGCTCTAAAATTTGGACGCAACATTCTTCAGATGTTATACATTGATAAAAAAAATGGTTCAAAGTTAAAAAAAAATGTCAAGGCCGAACCCCCTCCTTGAAGGACGTCAAAAAAATCGCCTGTAAAACGTCCCAAAACAATAATCAAATATTCATCCTCACTCGACGAATACCTTATTGTACACTATTACGTGAACAGGAATATTTATACAGGTTTATGAAAAATTAACTTGTATGGTAAATATAAATGAAAGAAACATTCTTGCATATACGTTCGACGGGTAGAGAAAGTCCGTGGGGAAAGTAAAAGAACATTTCAAGTTCAAGTTTATATTGAAGATGTATTGTCATTATTTTCACAATAATATTCGATTTATCGACAAATCCTCGATTCACCTGTCAAGAAACATTGGATCCCCGATGTTTCTTGGAAGGCGTTCTTCGCACTCGGATTCGAAAAAACTGACTTATCCGGAAATCAAACCTCGTTAATAATCGGAGCCTTCGTAAGAAAAATGAGTATTTTTCATTGGCCCAAATGATCTCGAGACTTCCGATTCGGACATTCTCCAAACGTATTTTCGGATTGTTGGACACGAGCCTTGGATGCTATCGCGTTTCGTTACCTCATAAAACGTTACACGAATCAATTATATATTCCGCAGAAAAATATTTGATCGCGCAACGTTGAAACGTTGAAGCCACGAAAGGAGATACAATTCTTTGAAAATCCTCGAAGATAGAGCGTAGAATCGTCGAGCCGGGTGTGTTTTCGACCGGAGGTCGAGCTCAGTTAGGTCAGTCGTCCGAACGGTACACGCACTTTTCCCCGAAAACACTTTCCCGAATGGCACCCGAACGACATTTTTTCGAATGATACTTTCCCAAAACCCAAATCACCGAATGACATTTCCCCGAATGAACACTTTCCCGAACCCAAACAAATAAAGACCGGCCGAATGCGAATCGGTCTCGCGCACGAAGGGTTCTGTATCATTGACTAGGCAAATAGGCAAATTCTCTTACTTTTCTCACATTTATTGTATGAGAGCACACCCTAAATATTTGTTATTAAAGTAAAAATACAACCGAGTATTCTGTGAAATTTTCAAGTGACTACCTGTTGCCACTATTGATATCGAGCAAAAAAGGGCAAAAAAATGACGTTTTTTGTATGGGAGCCCCTCTTAAATATTTAGTTTATTTTGTTTTTAGTATTTGTTGTTACAGTGGCAACAGAAATATGTAATTCGTAAAAATGTCAATTGTCCAGCTATCGCGGTTCTTGAGATACAGCCTGGTGACAGACAGACAGTGAAGTCTTGGCAATAGACTCCCGTTTTTGACCCTTACACCCCTCAGGGTGTACGGAACCCTAAAAACAAAGCCAAACGAATGCAAACGAATTCGAACAAACCCAAACAGACGCATACGAAAACCCAGGCAAACCCGTATCCAAACAAATCTGAAAAGAAAACACAAATAAAGCCCGACAGCCATTCTTTTTAATTGCAAAATTCATTGAATTTATTTTCCATTTATTTTCCGGCCGAGTGGCACTCGGGGAAATGTAACGATACGGATCCGAAGAGAGGGTAACGGGAGAGGGTCCAGTACCGGGTAGGCGTGTAACCGAAAACGTAAATAATAGGAATAGACGTATACGGAAATGACGAATAATAACAAGGGCTCCTGTGTTATTTGTGTGGCTCTCGATAAGAATGGAGATAGCGGAGCTAACGAGCAAACGAGACTTCTACGAGGAGAATATCGAGTTGTTACGGGAGAAGCAATTGTCGGAGGTAGCCAGGCAATACGCGAGATTGGTGATAACGAGGATGCTCGTGGAAGATGGGAACGCGAGAGCCGAAAGGCGAAAGCGCCGTTTCGACAAGTTGGAGAATTTTCGAGAGCTCGTGCGCGAACGAGGCCACGGGTATACCGATCTCCTCCGCGCGCTCATGCAACTTCAGCTCCGTCGTTTGACGGAAATCGTCGAAATCATCGCCGACGGACGTTACTATCTCGCAACTGAGTACAATCTTTCGGCGGCTCGATCCGTCAGTACCGATCCCCTCGAACCCAATCCTAACTACCGATCCAGTTTTTATCACCGCGATATACGAAGAGGCCCTTTTTCTTTATTGCCCACGCACAGGAAAGCATGCGAGAGCAGCGGGCCAAGTACGAAGCAATCGCGCGATCACCGCCCAACGAGCGGACCGTCTTCGAAAATATTTTCGCTTCGTTGATCCTCGGTGCGAACGAATCTCCGGGTGAGACGAGCCTCGTCGCGAGTCGATACGACCGACTACTCGGGGAGAACCTCAGCCGGAAAAAAGTTCTTCTGGACGTTCGACACTGCGCGAGAATCGCCCAATTGACGCAGCTGTGAGTTCTCTCTTTAACAGAATTACCTACTAATTACCTACCCTGCTGTTACCCTTTCGCTAACAAAATATGCAAATATTCAAAGAGCGTGGACGAAGAAAGTTTATCGATCGATAAAGAATAAACACGAGGAAAATAAGCCTTTACGACAAACCCACTCGATTAGCCGATTACGATTAATCGTTGCAGCTGAGAAAAGGTACTCGACCGCTGTCAAATCGACCTCTATCGTCGACTATCACCGCAGAGCCCAACGATTATTCAAATTACAGTGCTCCGCGACAATTCTCATTTAGTAGTCAAAATAATTATCATTTTTTTTGCGGCAAAAGCACGTTCTAGGCCGAACGAAACGCGCGCCCACTTTTTTCAACGCTCAAGGTATTTGATACGTGACACGGCATTTTTAAAATTTTTTTGCGATTTTTCAATTTGGCCGTTAATTGTTCTTTCGTAAAAAATATTGTGACGTCGGATCATTCCAAAAAAATGTGAAATAATTCTCGAGTGACTTTCAGAGATAGTATTGTAACATAAAAAATCGCGCGTCAAATCGGAGAGGTAACGCGTCAATGCCGGGTCGAACCGGCATGGAATGCCCCGTATACATTCCCATGGCAAATAAATGACTCGACTCTGCTTCTGCCCTAAAAATATGTTCTTATGAATATTTATTCAATCGTTTTTTAATACGTCGAAATGAAACACCGATCGATCGAAAGTTTTTTCGATCGGTCTACGTTTATTGTTTATTGAAAAATGCTCATTGTTTCCGTTTTACAGCCAAAACGAAATAACGTTGATGTACAATGCGGAAATGATGGGTGCGACCCATAGCCTAAAGCCAATGACGCACGAGCTGTCGAATCGACTCGAAAATACGACGAAGCGTGTGAACGATGTTAAGGCGGACGTCGATGAGACGAGAGCTAAACTGAAAAGTATGACCGTAAGTTGCAGCCGTTCTTTCCATTTTTCTGATTCTTAACCGATTTTATCGTTGCCGTTTAAATCTCGTCCTTGGTAGCATTCGTTTCCCCCATGTTTTCGGGAGAAAACTCGCATTTTCTTCCAAATTTGGCCGATTTTTTAAAAATGAGTTGAACATTTCGGAAAAATCCAGAAACAAAATATTTTCAAATTTCTCCCAGTTTCTCGAAATTTCTTCTTCTTTTCCGACATTATTCTCAAAAACTCCTATTTTCTTCCAAAACTTTTCCGATTTTTTCAGTAAATTGAGCCTTTTCGGAGAAATCCGGAGAACAAATATTACCACGTTACTTCCCCGTTCCACGTTAAATTCCCAAATTTATCCTCATTTCTCGAAACTTTTCCGATTTCTTCACGAACGCCTTAATTTTTTTTGGGATTCCCTGATATTTCCTCTATTTTTTAATATTCTTCTTTACTATGAACTTCGAAATAATTTTTGGGTCAGCGGCCTTCTAAAAAAATCAAAGAATCGTCATTCACAGTTTCATCGAAAGTAATCGGAAAAAAATCGGAATTTTCTCCGACAAACTCATAATCTGAGTCTTTTTCACTTTCCGGAAATTCTCCCCGTAAGCCATTTTAGAACGCTAGGAAATAATGGGAGATTTTCGTAAATAAAATGAGAAAATCGGAATAACGCAGAAGAATGAGGAATATTGGGGGAAAGATTAGTATTTCTTATCGTTTCTCGCTTTTCTCCGAATTGGGGAAAACGGAGAAAATATGAGAAATTGCGGAAAAAATGTTACCAGAGATAATGATAATAATGATTATTCAATGACAGTTATTGCTTAATTTTTACTATCGTATCGCATCGTGAACGTTGTCTTCCTTGTCGACAGATCACAACTTCGGAAAGTTCGTTCGAGCGCGACAGGAGAATAATGTGGCAACGATTTCTCGCCTCTCCCGCGGAATTGCAATCGCGATACGACGAGGCCAAGCTCCAAATCGAGAGTTCCCACTTCTCGATACCCACTACGAACGTCTAACCACTCAGTTTCGAATCAGCGAAAGAGCGAAACAAAGTCGAAAACGATGTATTTTTCTACTCCGAGGAGAGAGAAGTGCGAGGCTAACGTTTTTTTTTATTAAGACAAAGAAGAACAGCGTGTATTTGTTCTTTGAGTATAAGTTCGAGAGGAACCCGAGTGACGCGACGAAAACACCTGACAATTTCGAAAATCAAGCTTCAACTCTGCATTCGATACGAAAATCATTCCTGTCCCGTAGAAGATAAATAAAATAAACAAATTCAAGATACGAAAGATTTTGTTCTACGGGCAAGACATCCATGAGTCGTCGCAAACAAATTTCGAAAAAAGCGTATACGTATTTATCGTTGATTGACTCAAAGTATTATTCCTATTCGTTATTGTCAGTCAGGCTCGAGGTGAATTTAAAGAATCGCGCCCCTCTTGGCATTATTGTTAGAAGAGAGTACAAGAATATCCAGTCGAAGAATTCAAGAGAAATAAACACTTGTCAAGTGTTTTTACTTTTCGAGCACAAACGTTCTTCTTTTCTCATTTTTCTGTAATCCTGCTGTATCTTGTGCATCATTTGAGCCAGAACTGCAGTGACGTTCAGACCTTTGGCTTCTAAATGCTTTTTTATAAATTTTATCGTACAGACGAATACATCTGAACGAACAAAGAATACGTGCTCGAGCACCGTCCCTTGGCCGCGACGCGAGTCTGCACCAAACGCAACAGCCATTCGTTTTTCTTTCATTTTATGCCGAACGAGTTTTCATTTGTCATCACTTTTCCACTCAAATAAGTCATCGCCGCTGTCTTACCCCTCTCAGCACAAACTCACAGGCGATTAATATTTATTTCGGTAATTCGGTGCTTCAGCGGTTTTTTCCAAAAGTGCTCCACGATTTTTTTCTTCTTGAAGATTTCTATAAATGATGAATTCTTTATTTTTTCGCCCAAACAAATATTGTGTGTTTGGGTAAATCGAAAAATAAAAAATTCAACATCGATAGGAACCTCCTTTCGCATGGATAATATGCGAATATGTCTGTAACAAAATAAAGCTATTTATCAGCAGAAAAAAAAATCGGGGACCATTTTTAGAAAAAGTCGGTAAAGTACAGAGATATGTACAAAAGTATGAAAAAATACAAAATCTCCCAATTTTGAGTTTTAGACTGTTGCCATATGGCAACGCTAGGTTTATAGTTTTTGATGTATGATCCGTAAATTAAATTGACTACTCACGTTGCCACATGGCAACGCTAGTCTTTAATGGGTTAATGGGACTACTTTGGCTTAAATCGGCCTTCAAAAACTGCGCGGTAGAAAATTCATCAAATTAGCCCTCTGACGAATTTTTTTTTCCTATTTTCTCGTTCCTAAGGTTAAGTAATGAAAAGAATATTGAAAACTAACCAACAAATAGTTTCAGAGGTTAGGTAAGACATTTTTTTAATAAGTAGTTTGAATAAAACACAGATGATAATGTGAAAAAAGTAATTTATTTTTAATAGTTACAAAAGGTTTTCAAAGTGGCCACCACCAGCACCAATAAACATTCTACATCTACGTCAGAAATTGTCTGGCAATCGTCTAAAAGCTATTCGTCAGATGACTAATTTTGAGAATTTTCTGCCTCGCAGTTTTTGAAGGCCGATTTAAGCCAAAGTAGCCCCATTAAGTACTAGTTTATTTAATGATTATGAAAGCTGAGAGTCTGGCGCATTCTTGAAGCCTACTTAGGAACTATGAAGTGACCTGTTTAAATTTTTTAAAGTTGAAAATTTAAGGCATCATTTACCGAACATAATTTTTTCACTTCAGACCAACTTTTTCATAACTTTCATCACAGTTACGAAGATGATTACTTCAGGTTAAAAGTACTACTTATGAAGATTCAGTTGCAAAAAAAAATCTCGACAGTCTTGTAGTTTTTAAAAAAATGTTTAGATTTGTCAGGTCGATCATTCTCAAAGAATTAGAAAAAAATTCATAACTCGAAAATTGTGAAAAGTCGCGGAACATACATGGGGGTGATTCGGATACCCCACGATACGAGGGACCTAAATTTTACTTTTGGACGTCAATGTTCTGGCCACCCTGTATATAACCAATGCTGGAGCAAGATTTTGTTCGGAGCTGAGGAAGACCATGCAAATTTTGCACCAAATCGTACTAGGCCATTAAGTATTTTAACACAGTAATTAGAGTTAAAATACAGATTAAATGAAATCTATAGTTAAATATATGCCGAGACGATAAAGTCAGAAATGTTTACCAAATTATTTTACGATATTTCTGAGTAGCAAAGCGGTCGATATCCTCCCCTCTGAGTTTCGCTATTTTTCGCTTTTCGATGCCACCTTTCCGACGTTTCGTCATTTGTCTAAAAAAAGGAGCTTCAATAATATAAATTACTATAAAATCAAGTACACAGAAAAAGATTAATGATGTTCAGGTTACAGTTCACATATAGATATCCGAACGCTTCCAAAGGAAATTATAAATCCACAAATGGGTTGAACAGACTTTGATCACTGAGACGCGAAGTAGCAACTTGAAAATTCAGCTCGATGTTTTAGTTTCGACCTGGCAGTACTCAAACAGATACGGATCATATATCAAACAAAACAGGAAATACATTTTTTTACCAATATTGTTATTTATTTCTTTATGCATAAAAAACTCTTACAATTGTGTTGTACCGACCGTTCTCCAAACATACGCTTGGAGAACGGTCGTGACTTCTGAAATATATACAGGTGCAGCGAAGCGTTACAACGATGTATGTTGGATCAAAATGGAGATTTTCGATGCGATGATCAATTTCATAATGGCGGTAATAATGCGTGAACTGAGGGTTGCTAGTAGGGATTTGATGTTGAACGGGGGAAAGATTTTAGCCGCGAAAAGAGCTTGAGTGAGGATAGAGCGATAAAGATGATGTTCAGGACAAGCCCAGAAGATGTGGTTAAGGTATTGCGACTCATAACCGCAAGAGCGGGCCGGCGACTGAGAAAGACATGTACTAAAGAGACTGGCTTGAAGGCTGTAGTGGTTGGAGCACATCCTGGAGAGGGTTACAATTGACATCCTGTTTAGTCATTTGAATTTGGAAAACCATGTGTTAGAAGAGTCCGTGTAGAATTGTTGGAAGTAGGGGATGCCCTTAAAGGTACCCTCGAAACGTAATCGACGAGAACAGTCTATGCACTTTTTACGTGCAATGAGGCAGAAGTCTGATGAAGGAAGACACGTTGAAAAGTTTTCTCCAGTGGAAATGGCTGATTAAGCAAGGGAATCGGCAGTTTTGTTACCCGGAATGCCGTGGTGGCCTAGGATACAAACTAGGTTAATAGAAATGTTGAGATTGATTGCTTCGAGCAGGGCTTTTACAATGCTAATGATGAAAGGACAGCAGGTTCACGATGATTAAAAATATCGCAGCGCCTAAAGGCAACTGAGGGAATCCGTGAAGACAGAGGCATTTCGAATGTTGTTTGACGTAATCAGATTAATATTGTGGAGAATGGCAAGACCTTCCGCTTAAAAAATAGAGGCAAAAGACAAAATACGGTACTTTAAAGATATTGAGAGCGAGGGGCAATAGACTACCAGGCCAATATATGTGCCAGGGTCTCATTTAGAGCCGTCAGCGAAGAAGAATGGGGGGTTGTTCGAATTTTTGAAGTGTGTTAAAAGGGAAGATTTGGGGTCCTGATATTCCTGTATCAAAAAACCCGTTTTTCTGTCGATCGAAAGACCAGAAGTATCAACCGTGGGAAAGATGTCGTAGCAATGAGGGAGAGGATGAGGTTCGATGAGAAATTTGTGACGGTTGCGATTGTTGTATACTTTGAGAACAGGAACTTGAGATAGGTACCGATGAGCGTGAGAGGAGTTGAGTATTTGTAAAAGAGTAGATAAGGAGGTGCGAAGAGGGTGGTCCGAAGATGAAAAGATGATTTTGAGAATAAACTAGTCGCTAAGGTACTGAATTCGAGAGGGATGGAGCGGTTCTCACGTTTCTGCCTGAACCACATTGTTTGGAGTGGAGTTGCGAAAACCGAGGGCGAGTCTCAAGGCTTTGCGCTGAATTACCTCAATTTTACCGAGCAGTGGATGAATTTTGAAAGGAATCACTGTAGAACCATACTTAATTGTACTACCGATAAGAGCTCTGTAAATGTGGAGGAGGGAGGAAGGGTCTGCGCCTAACCAGGTGGTGCGAACACACTTGATGATGTTTAATAGGCTATTGCATTTCGCGATGAGATTATTAAAATGTGTTTTCCACGATAGGTGAGTGTCAAGTGTAAGCCCAAGAAATGTGGTTTGACGGCATCTCGTTACCGGTGACGAGTTTATAAGTACGGAAGGTCGAAGAGGGTCAAAATGATTATGAGAGAAAACTATTAATTTATTTTTCGATGGTTCAATCTCTCGAGTTCAAGAACTCTGAGACTTGGTCAAGAGAGGTTTGCATAAAAGATATACTGAGGTTAGGTTGACGTGAAATTGAAAAAAATACGATGTCGTCGTTAAATTGAAGACAAGAGCTTTGTGGTTGAAGATGTTGGTCTACATAATTTGTGTAAACTATGTGAAGTAGAGGGCTTAATATGCATCCGTGAGGAACACCTCTGAGAATATGAAAAGGACCGTGAATAGCATCAGCGACCTTAAAATGAAAGGAACGAGGAGAGGTGAGGTTGTAAATAAATTTGCAGTCGGATCGCGAGAAGCCAATGCGTCTGAGAGTGTTGATTGAGATACCCGGGTCGACATTATCGAAAGCGTTGGATACATTCAAGAAAATGCATGCACTGGAGCTGCGGGTCGCGATGCTGTTATAGATTTCGATAGTTAGGATAGAGATATTGCCGAGGCAGGATTTCGATTTTCGGAAACCGAGTTGTGACGAGGAGAGCAAAAGGTTGCTCTCTTGCCAGTATATAAGACGGCTGTTGAGGAGCCTTTCCATGAGTTTAAGGTAACAGGAGGCTAGGGAAAGGGGTTGGAATTTGCCGGGCGTGGACTTGGGGATAAAGAATACCAGGAAGTCGTGCCATGAATTGGGAAACAGGTGTGATCGAAGAAGGCTGTTGAAGAGGGGGCCGCACCCGCGACGAAACTTTGTCGCAGCCTCGGCTCGCGTCGGTAAAACAAAATTAGCGCGAGCTGCCGTCATCTACCGCGAGCCAACATTGTCGCTAGCATCCGGAAAGCCTCGATGGGCTTTGTGTATGAGGATGTATACGTACATACGTACACACTGGAAATTTCGAGTTGTACAGCGCCTCGGCATTCTCCGGAACTAAATGTCACAAATGTCGGACGATATTTTCTCGAAATCGTAAACAAATACCTACGAGTTATGGTTTCCCATGGATTTCCTAAAATATGTGGCAGATCAAATGGTTGAGGTCCCAAAATGTGTGTTTCGAATATGGCTACGCGGCTCTTCTTCCCTCCAAGGCGTGATCCTAACCAAACTCTTTATTTTACCGCATTTCCATCACGACGCTCGCGTGGTACTACAATCTGTAATTTTTTTTTTCCGATTTGAGAAATTTGCGGAGGAGGCAGCCGTTCGTCTGTCAATTTGATATTGTCTTGTAAAATTTCATGAAATTCCGAAGAGCCGTTTAGGAAATCCATGAGAAACCATCACCCTGATCGACAGACGGGGGGGGGGGGGGGCCCCCTCTTTGGTGCAAACTGATGCCACGTGGTACTCGCGTCGACAGGTTCGGACGCAACAGTGCGAAAAGAGCTCCGCTTTGTCATGGACTTTTGTAGTCTTCTGCTCTCTCATTGGCTATTGTTCATCGATCATCGCGTACTGTGGACAAAGGCCATAATATCCCGTGGCGATTTAATAACTATTATCAATGTCTCACTCATATATTTTTCAAAGAACCTCATTAATAAATATTATTCTCTCTTGGGAACACGTTCTCGTGAAAAAGTTCGAAAAACAGTCAAACGCGAAATGTGTAGTACGCCGCACTGATCGGGTACGCTTGTTCGAATCATACGACATAATAGTACGTTACTGCTGGTACGGTACCACCACACGGTTCCAATCTTGTCCTATATACATATCAAGTGTGAGCGGGTGCGCGCGCACAGCGCAGACGCAGCACGCGCGTGCATATTTATTTCGATTAGCAGGCTTCCACAAAACCGTTTACTATAATCCACGTTTCTCGCCGCTTTGTACACCTCTCCGTGCCACTTCGCGCTCAGTTTAGGGAATATCAAAATATCGAATTAAAGAATCGTCATGTGCTGCACCTAACCGATTTGATGTATAAGTCTGATGTCTTTAATTAAAAGGAAAATTCAAATAAACCAACGTGGAGATTGGCTTGATTTGGCGAGATTGAAACAGGTTATTCTCGTCTGATTTATGATAATACCCCGAGTCAATGAGAGCTTTATTTGACCGTGCTTCGACAAAATAATTATCACGCTATCACAGAGTTATTCCAATATACGTGAATTGAAGTTAAAAGAGAAAGAATCTCGAAAACGTCTCCTTCTTTTTAATTCTTAATTGTTTCAAATTTTTTCAAAATTATAAAAACAAAAGCAATTTTGGTGTATATAGTTGTTAGAGTTCAATATAAATATACCACCATTGGGAGGCAGGCCTCGAGAGTCTCTCGGTATCAAAGGTTTTGTCGCGTGTTTTTTTAGTCTTCCTCCATGTTTGAAAGAACAACACGAGAGCACGAAAACAGAACGCTCTCACGTTTCACACCGTACGCACGTTTCCAAGGTACACACATACGTAGAATGCGGAGCGTACGTTTCACAAGCTCGTGTATCGATCAGCCCGGTGAGTTGAGTTAACGGTTTGTTTACACAAGCCCGAGGAGACAGATGGCGCTACGCGCATGCGCCGTGGAACCAAAACAATAATAACAGGGTAGCAAGCGGAGAGAGAGAGGGAGAGAGAAAGAGAACGCGAAGTTTCATGGCTGCCAGCTAAAGCACCAGACAGATCCACAATAGTTATTTGAGATTCGCTCTATTCTGACAAGCCTCGTTTGTTTATGAACCATTTTCTCTCCGCTGCCATGTCTTTCCGTTCAAGCGGAAACGTGGTTTTAAAAAAACGAAACGTTTCATCATCCGCAACGACTGCGTGTACGGTTATAAATACATATATATATAGTTATATATGAATATACAAACACACACACATATGTACGAGGGCGCATGACCGTGTGTCACGCGTTAAGGCGTGCGCTAAGAGCGCTCTTCGTTTCGGACATACACATATCCACGGGTAGCAACGTTGTTCGGCACAACAGTAGCAGGCGTGTGTGTCGCACGGTGTGGTGTATCCGCCTTCTCAGTGATTGCCGTTGTGTCGCGACATTCCACAAAGCATCGCAGTTAAAAAATAGTTACGGAAACAAAAAAAAGCACGGCATATTTAGCGAACAAAATAAATATCTAACCTGTCACACGGACATTCCGTCACCGGAATAAATATCTGGGTTAGTCTAGAGCACATGTTTTTGTTTTTTTTTTTACATCGAAACGCGGCTTTTCCAATTTCTGGAAGGTGCACGCGCCTACGACGTACGACTTCGTATAAAACAGTGCAGTCGAGCACCGGCTTCTTGAGTTTTCAAGCGTGATCGCGGAAACGACGATATTCCGGAAAAAAACCGCAAGATAAATTATTCAAAGTGTTTGGGTGGAATCGACGAGAAGAGCGAGGGCGAGACGCGGTGGTGAAGAGTGCGTAGTCATAGCGGTCGAGTGAGCGATAGGCATCAAAACAATAACAATGCCGGTGTGCCTGCCAATCAAGTGAAACTTTGCGCTTCGTGGCGTGTAGTGATAAAGAGAGGGCAACCGTCCAGACGCCACGGCTCATTCACGTACACACACGCGTTGCTCCTAGCGAGCCTTCTCTCTTGCACGCTTCTCGCTCGCTTAGGCAAAGAAACGCGTCGTCCTTTACAATCCATACATACGCGCGTGTCTATATATGTATATACACGCGTTTTCGTATATATACTTCTGTCGCTTTCTCTATCCTGGTTCGTCCGTTCACCGAGCATCATTCGCTGGTCAGTGGAAAAACACTCGGCCTTCGTATTTTCCTCGATCACCGAATACCTCGCGAGAAGTTCTGACACTGTGAAAAATAAGAATTTCCGAGCAATGAAAAATACATCGCTCGTTGCTCTGCAGTTGTGAAGTTTGAGTCCATTTTTATATACACATAGGCACGCATATCCAACGTTTTCGCCGGGTGAATCACGCGGTTCGTTGAATACGCATTGGTCTCAGTTGGATTTGTGTATCCTTGTGTGTACGTGTCGTGTATACACACGCGTATACGCGAGCTCTGCGGTGTATTCGTACGAGAGAACACAACGCGAAGGTGTGAGCAGCAGTGTTTGGGTTCAGCGCTTCGCTCACGCGGGCTGGTTCGCTTTGCGATGAGTTTTTTTCCGGTCAACTCCATGGGAATCGGTGTACACAAATTTGAATAAATCGGATTTGCAGCTGATTGTAGAATCGATTGCCGAAACTGTATCTCGTTTGTCCGTGGATACATCTTCCTTCGCGTTGGTCATCAGTAAGGACTGTGTACTTTTTGTTTCGGAATCGTTCCAACGCGACAATAGAAGAAACCGAGTCCTCGTGCCTGAGGGAAACAAAGCAGACGAGCAGAGCGAAAGAGGCAGAGTAGGACGTGAAACTTTTGTGTTGAAAGAAGGGGAAAACAAGTAGAGAGTACGGGTTCTAAAGCCTTCTTATAGCGGGGGTATATTTACGCGCCCGTGACGGCATCTAGAAACGCGCACCTGCTACGTTCTTCAACACTCGTACGTAGGAAGCTGGGACATCTGACGAAATTTCGTTTCCCCGTCGTTTCTTCCGCGTGAGAGACGTTGGTCGCTTAATACAAATTTGATGATCTCAGAAGGAATAACAATTAGGAGAGAGCAACGGTAAATTACTTTCAAAATCATTGCCAAGTGAGTCTAAAATGCCGAGTGCCGAGGAGACAACGTATCTGTTCAAAGTAATGCCAGAAGTGACGCAGGAGTTCACAACGCACGACGTCGACCTGCTGGTATCGCAAATAAAGGAAAATTTAAGGCTTTCCGGCTTCAAAGCCAAGTCCAGTCTTAGTCAGAAGAACCGACCGTCACCGTATTACGTACCCTCGCGCTCGTGGGCTGAACCCGGTAACTGCGAGTTATGCGGGACCAGGAGTAACATCGAAGGCGGTGCACCCGATCAGAGGCATCTCGGACATCATCATCATCATCATCATCATCATCATTATCATCATCATCATCACCATCACTGTCATCATCGTATTCACAGCCACAAAAGAAATACAATGCGGGAGCACGATCCTTACGAGTTGTTGCAAGAATTGTTGCGCGAAGGTGGGCTGATCAAAGAGGCGGTTAAGAGGCTCCAGACTAATCTCGATGACCTCGACAACTCCGAGGAGGAAATCGTCGACGAGGAAGATGAAGAGAACGATGATGTGGACGAGGTCGACGAGAAGAGACAAAGGAGGCGAGATATTCAGCATCAACATCGTGTCAACGCGGTATACAGGAGAAAGCCGTATTTCTATGATTCCGAGGACGAGCCCTTACCATCCGTATACGAACCCCTCGAACTATGAGACTGACTGCAGCAACAACGGCGATGTATCAGCGTCCGCATTGTCGGTCCTCCTTCCGACTACCTCCTCCCTTCGTCTGTAAACCTTCGGCGCCCTCCGCGTTTCCCGTCCTCGAAGAACTGGAACTCATTATTAATACAAGTATACCAACTATGTATATTAGTAGGCATAGATAGAATAAATAGGTAGACCTAATTTGCACGGGCTCGCTCCTTATTTAGAAACAAGGCGCTTAGAACTGTGAGCCTATTGTTAATCATTCACACACGCTCGAAATTTTGCGCACACGTCTGCAGGTTACACGTGTGTGTGTGCGCGCGCATGTGTGCATAATATTGATAAAAGGATAGGGCTTATATTCAAAATAAGTCCTCCAAAATCCGTTCGACGTATCAAACAATTGGCTTACTGGTCGTCGAAATGTTTGAGTCTCATCGGTATAAGTGAAATCGAGTAAATCATTGTGAACGAGTATCTCTCCCGTGACGAAAAGCTGTACACACACGCGCCATACGGCTTCAGGATTTCTCGTTCCCTCCAGTGCGACTGTACAAAAAATATGTAGTTGTACACACACACGCGCGCGTTCGCGCACACACATACAAAAAGCATAAACCCAACACACGCCGTGATGTATTTTGCGGCCGTTCGACTAGCGTACGTGATGCGAAACTCACTTCGGACATACAGCGTTCAGAAAATAATTCTGACGAAAGATACCGCGTATCCCTCGACTGGCGAAGGGGGGCAAGGAGTACGGGCGCCTTTTTCGTACTATCAACTCTTAGGTCTAATTGCGTGCCTGCGTGTTTGTGTGTTGGCTCGAATACAGGCTCGTAACAGTTTCGTTTACAAATTGAAATCGTCCAACGAAATCGCTGCGGATTTTTCTCTGTTCGGATTCTTCGTTTGTATCAATTGAATGACTTTGACGAGACCGAAACAGAAAGCTATACTAGAGATCTAGAAAGAGGTAATTGCTCCACAACAAATGCCAACATTAGACCGGTAACTTTGTTTGGGGCATTTTTCAAAATTGCTGTTTCAACCTATATATGGCAACACTGCGTACTCGGAAAAAATATTTTCTACGTATTCGAAAGTTTACAACTCGCTTACAAAACAAATTCGCTGATTTGTTCTCTGCGTTCAATCTCGAATCAAGGAACAACCAATTGATACTTCTCAAATCCGGTTTACCATTGTCAAAACCAGCCTTTATCGTTTTGAGTACCTTTGCAAAAATACCCACTTCACTAAAATTAAGTAAACTGCTATTTGGAAAATATCTTTTCGGTTGCCCACATGGAGGGATACTTTATTCTGTGTAACGGTGTATGTAACGTTGTCGAGATAATTAAAAATCATTTTGAAACTGCGAAGATCAACTTCAACAACTAAATAAAATGTGAGTCAGTCATTGTGTTATTTGCTTGAAAGAATAGAGAATCCGATTATGCATTATAGTTTTTACATCCGCAGATATATTGTTCAGAAAGATAAGATTCAACTTTTTCGGCCCAACATTACATATGTACAGCGTACGTGTTCCACGTACAATCAAAAAGGTGGCAGACACCTACACAGTCGCTGACACAGTCTGTACTTTGTCAGCGACAAAGTACAGACGGATGATTACAGAAAATAGCGTGTCTTGTATACTAGTTTGTTGGCGTTTCTCTCTCTTGACGCTTACCGAGTACGCGTGTACGGCAGGTTTAATGCATTTGTCAGCGTGTCTTGTGGACACCCGTCGTAGAATGAGGGTGCTCTAACCGTTGGGAATACGACATTGCACGGTAGTTAGCTGAAAAATGCTTCACCTTCGAAACAAATTCCGTATGTTTATAAATAAAATAAGGGTGCTGCTTTTTCAAGCGGTCCCCGCGCTCGCTTTTATCCGTCAATTGGTTTTGCTACTTTCTGGCCCGTATAACTTCGGCTGTGATCGAATTCGTCTTGGCGAGCCTCACAACCGCCAGTTAGGCGATTACGCTTATTCGCTTCGGGAATAGTGGAATATCTAGACCTCTCTCTAAACCCCACTTTGCCAGAACAGCAGATTGGTACGGGCTGGGCACCAAGGAAACGGATGACTCTTCCAAAACTCTTCGCTACACGGTGGTGACTTGATCTCTCGTCACATTGCAATACCTATATGTATGACGCGACGCTACATTAATTGAATCAACACTGAGAAACCCTGCACGAAGGCTTGTACATCAATAATCAATCACTCGAACGGATAAATCATTGAACAAGTAAGAGCGTGTAAGAATGAAAAATCGATAAAATGATTAGACGGTAGTTCTTCCTTTGAACGTAAACATTGACCATCAAAGTATACCTTAGACAGCAACTTCGGAGTAGTGAACCTTCCTGAAGCTCTGCCGAATCTTTTTTAGCTACAAAGCCGAATGTGTTCACTTGTGAAAAATCATATCTACTAACATTTATCGGCAAAATCGGCGCTAAGTAATGACCTTTTAACGAACATCCAGACGGGCTCCCTTTTTTTGTCAACATTTTCGACATACTCATATACGAAGTCCTGCGTTATTGATGAATTTGGAAAATTCAGTACAGATAGGTATACGCGATGAAAGTAGTTCCATGTGTTTGCGTGATTCAAGAACCCCGCGAATACGCACTTTCGGTGAATATAATATGAATAAAGGTTATCCGTTTTTTATTAAAAATTTTTTCCAATATAATTGCGCTGAGAATTGAAGTGTTTTTTTCGGCTTTGTTTGACGTGTAATGCGTACAAAATAGAATTCCGTGAAGAATTACTTGTGATATAAACGTTGTTAATTTTGAGATAACGATGAATGTGGGTATGGGCCCTCGTGAAGTTACCGGCGCTTAGTACATCGGTTACCTAAACAAAGACCCAGTTCCTTAACGGGAAATAACTGATTCCATTTTTGTGTTCTTTTCTCCTTTTTTTTCAATTATTTACGAAACCTATTCGTATCTTATCGTAAGCGCCAAAACGTACCCGTTACACGAGAAATGGAATAAAAATAATCGATTTTCGATATTGATATAAGTACGTGAAAATTATCGAGAGTCAAGAGTGATCGCGATCTCATTGAGGTGTATCCTTTTTTCTTGTCCCCCTGAACTAGCGCCGCTAACCATAGTATTTTATCATGTTTATAAATATTATGAGATAACTAAGCTTCGGATAAGTCCCACTATTCCTCACTACTGGATGTTTTACTTTGCAACGTGTACAAGCCCCGATGGCCACCCGTATTCTTGTCAGAAGACTTTTGCAGAAATTAAAAGATAAAGTAAAAATAACAACAGGGAGAATGTGCGCTGAAATAATTGTAAGGAAAAATAATGATGTTAACGCATGAGAGCGGTTGTAGGCTGAGGATGACGAATTTATTACAGTTACACAGGTCCGACACTTTGAACCGACCATAAGTGAATCTTCGTTGAGCTTTACATATTTGCTGTGCATGTTTTAGTGCATACCTACGTATCGGCTTTCAAATGTCGATCGCTTTGATGCATCATTCTTATCCCGAAGAAAACCGGCTGGTTTATTTTTCTGCGTTTGATCGATGGGCTCGCGCGCCATGTGTGTGGGTATATGGATGTTTGTGTGCGTGCGTGCGTGCGTGCGTATATGATAGGAAGGCAGCATTAGAAGTATGCTCTTTACGAATGTATTATAAATGTACTACTAACTTCGATTTCGCGAAATCCGCATAATCTGAGATATATTCTTTTACGTAGACCGAAAATGGCGAAACACTTTTCTCCTTGCCACTTTTGGGTTCTAAGTCGTGCTGGATACGCAGAAAATTCGACAAAAAGTCATATTCAGGAAGTTGAAAACATTCGTTTTTCCCCTGTTTTCATAGAAACGGAAGCCGTAGTGTTTTTTTTTCAACTTGTTAACGTGTATGCTTTATCTAAGAAATTACTGTTTGAATTTGTTTGTATTAGCCAGACAAAACTAAACGGTTTCATAACAAAGGGAGTTCTGAAATTATGCCAAGTTTTGCATTATACAGTTCAGAGATTTTTTTTTAATGATTGAAAATAAATCGGTGCGTATCTCAAATGCGAGAATTAACAAGTATTTCGAATACCAGTAAGGATATAAATCGTCGGTAAAGTTCCGAAATAGGTGTGATCTTATTACAATTGAGTCCATTTTACTGAAATGTTTAACGTAAATTGATTTGTATTACATTGCCACTGTTTCTATAATCCCAACAATTACCAGTAGCGACAACCGAAAAATTGTGTTTTTAATAGAAATTGTTTTAGCGAAAGACACGAGAGGAAGAAAATCATATATAGAATTTCAGATTTTTGTAGTCGTACTCCCACGTTACTTCCGGTTAGGCGCGAAAATTCGGGACGATTCAAAGTGAAAACGTATGCAACGTTCTTGTACACCGCGATGGGTATACAAAAAAAAAGGTATTTTCGATGGCGAATCGCAAGGAAGTTTCACTCGTGACCTCTGTCAACGACGCTCGAAAAATTGAATTTTAGTTGAAACAAAAAGAAACCACGAAAAAAGAATCGAACATAAAAGCAATGTTATCAAAAACGGTTACGTCGGTTGGAAAGAAAATAATGATAAAAGTTTTTGTATGACTTGATTTTGTTGGCGTCGATTCGAGTTCTGTTTTCAATAAACAATTAAGATGCGAAGAGCGCGCGAGATCGAGTGCTGAGTAAATGTTCAATGGTCTATTTTTATTACAGCGATTTATATTCCGAGTAAGAATGAATGAGACGATTGTGTATTGAGGCGCTATTTTTCTTTTCCTGAGGCAAAATCATTCATTGCTCTCGCCTCCATTTTTCATTTTTTTTTTATATGGGATTAGTTCATCATTATAGGAGATTTAAGGAAAAACTATATCTTGTTGTGATCGTTGGACTTGCCAGTGCAACAGCTTGTCCGACACGTGTAATTGTAGATTAAAAAAGAGAAAGAAAGAAATATTACAAGTTTGAACTAAGCTCGTGTTAATTAAGTTCATTACGTCCTCTCTCGGATAAATCCCACTATTCCAGACTCCTGAATCATCGTCATTCCCGTCTACGTGCAATCCTTGGCAATGAGATTTTCTCATCGCACAGGCTGATGATAATTGCTGCACGCAATTATCGAGCGAAAAAGAGTTCGAAAAAGCTTAACAGTTGGAGCGTGAACTTCAAAAATCCAAGTTGCCCAGCTGTAAGTACATCTGCTCTTTTATAAGTCATTTCTGTTATTTATTATGATTTCATATGAATGACAATAGCATTAATATCATTTTATTTGAAGGCCGAAGGAGATACTTTTACAGAGCTTTTCGAAGGCGCCCGGAACCCTTCGCAGAGCCTATGGGGCTTGTCGAAGACGTTCGGATAACTATTATTAAAATAACAATTCAAAATAATGATCTAAATGTTAATTTAATAAAGTAACTCTAGTAATAACAATTTAAAAAATCCAGTCAAATTGTTAGTTTTTTTAAATTCTCACAATAATAACAATTAAAGGTAATTTCAAATAATCATAATTATTAATAACCCTTAAATTCAATAACTCTTTACAATTATAACAATTAAAAAAATCTGTTCAATACGTCGTGCCGCGAAGTGAATGGCAACTTCGACTGGCATGTCGCAGCTAAATTGTTGCTGATGCACACGGTACAACGGTCTGATGCATCTGTTCAGGGTATGACAAGTCGTGGACCTGAGCCACACGGCAAGTAAAATTCCCGAATCAACAGCAAACGTTCTCGAACGTTCGATTGGAAAAACCGAGCTTACGTTTAGCCGGACTAATTATTAGAAGTCAGTCTTCGGCCAGAAGGTGGAGCGATCAGTCTCAAGGCAAACCAAAAGAATTGTACCTTTGTAGTCTAGTTTTAAAATAAAGATAATTTGTTGAAGTCTCGTACAAATCCCGAATTGAAGATTTACTTTTACTGGAAAGAATCTACTACCAACCCGCCTTTGAAACACGGTCCTTGCTGCATCAATCAGTGCAGTAAAGGGCAACCCCCGTTGTGCCTAACGAGACTCCACATACTTCGAGGGCACAAAAAAAACAATTTATGAAAATAATTACAATAAAATAATTAATGTAACAATTTTGAAAAATTATTGAAATGTTTATTTTTAATCATTATTAAAGTTATGGCAATTTTCAATTTTGATTACTATGGTCATTTTTTAAAATAGCAATTAAAAAATAAAAATACAATTTTCTTAAATAACAATTGATAAAAATTACAATTAATAAAAATAAAAATACAAAACAATTTAAAATAAAAAAAGGTTTGGAAAATGTTTACAAAATAACCCCCACCACGGAGAGACGTGAGCGGCGGGGTCACACCTCCATCAAAAGGGGGTTTTGAATTTCGCGGGAATATCAACGCAAATACACCAGTAATCGCTGTTGAGTGGGTGGCTACTATATCCGGGCTAATAGATTTACACTCAAACAAACCCATACATCTTTCTATCGAATCATTTTATACTCAATTGTTTGGGTTTGTTTGGGTGTAAATCTACAGTGGGTTGCCAAATTATTAGGGACAGTCATATTTTTTTATCAATTTCTGTTTTTGAGCACACTCGACTGCGCTTTTAATTGGGGTATGTGTTATTCGAATGTATTTCTACGTTCACAATATGCGTATAACTCAAATTTCAAGTGGATTTGAAAAGCTAAAGGATTTGTTTAATTCTGTTGTACAAAATACGAATATTTCATGACTGCCCCCAATATTTTGCAATTAAATCCATCGTCGCAGGGAACTTACAATTTCCCGGGTCGGGATAACGTACACGCGATGACGCTTGTCTCACGAATCTTCTACAGTGAGTTGCCAAATTATGAGGGAAAGTCATGAAATATTCGTATTTTGTACAACAAAATTAAACAATTCTTTAGCTTTTAAAATCCACTTGAAATTTGAGTTATAAGCATACAATTGTGAACGTAGAAATATATTTCGATAACACATACCCCACTTAAAAATGTAGTCAAGTGTGCTCGAAGACATAATTTGATCGAAAATATGACTGTCCCTAATCATTTGGCAACCCACTGTATTAACCGCGGTATAGTAACCACCCGCTCCACCAGCGACTACTGGTGTATTTACGTTGGTATTTATGCGAAATTCAAAACCCCACAACCTTTTACGGGAGTGTGATCGCCGCGATTTCCCTTCACCATCGTATTCAGGGAGTCATTTGCTATTAAAAAACCCTATCGTAGGGGGGTGCGAGGTGGGGGTTGTTTTGTAAACATTTACGAAAAGTTTTTAATAAATATATTTACCTAATTTCAATGTTAACTCTTTGCCGGACCAAGCTCACGGGAAGTACCGGTGAGCGTGAAGAGAGGGACTAACCAATGAGTGCGCTGGACAGCGCCGTGTGCGACTGTGGCCGTGTGTTTGCTCGTGCGTGCAGCTCCCACTTCAGAGCGCGCGAGGGGCCGTATTTGCCGCGCTGCGTTTGTTTTGATACGAAGCGCTTAGAATTTATAAACAAGACCGAGACGCACGGCCCTGAGCGCGCCGTTCCCACTCTCGCTGCTCAGCGCCTAGCTGCTGAGTGGGGACTCTCGACGATCCGGCAAAGGGTTAATCTGACTTACATCTCAGTTTCTACTAATACTTCATCATTGGATAAACAAATAACACATACTGACCAACGTATCGATGCCGTATTTTCGACGACGAGGGTTATAAGAAATAGGAAAACGAGTGCGGAATACCAGCGAGTGTATAGGCTTCGTCAGGGGTTGAAGAGTCAAGAGTTCGAAAAAAATTGGAAACCGAGAAAAACCAGGCTGAAAAAGGGGATTGGCTAAATCAGAATACTAATCGTGAGGAACAGCTAGGTCACCAACACTCGGAAAGGAGCGAGCTTGTGAGTATTAATGGAAAATCGCATTTACATTTTGCCGATGCACAACCATTACTGTCTCCAGCTTGTATTAATGCTTCGCAGGAAGGCGATATCGATGAACAAAGCGTGACCAAGATTGCCACCGAAAATATTCAAGAGCAGCCGCAACTTCCATATACTCAGTTCAATCGCCATAAATGTACCCACGAATATTTCAAAACGAAATTTATTAACAATCGATTTGGATTTTCGTGTTCAATATGCGATAGATTATGGTTTTCATGTGATTTGAAGTATTTGCCTCCGGGTGTTGATCAACACTTACTCGATACACTTGTATCTGGGATTGCAGCAGAATATGTAATTCTCTGTTCAGAATGTGCTTCCATTTTACAAGCCAACAGAATACTTTCGCCACCTATAACGGGTTCAAATATCCACCGCTGCCGGACCATCTACCTACTCACGATATAATCACTGAACGTTTGATTTCGTCAAGAATTCCGTTCATGGAGATAAAACGATTGAGACACATCAATGGGCAGTTCGGAATCTTCGGCCAGATCATAAATGTTCCGGTAAATGTCAATACGATAGTCGATCGTTTGCCTCGTGATATTGGAGATGATTACAGTTCCAACGTACACGCCGAGAAGAGGCAAATCCACAAGTCTCGTTACATCCAAGGACTGGTTAACAAAATAACCGTTCGCGGGTATTTGACTTTCCTCGGCACAATTCCACTTTATAACGTTATCACGATCGATCCAGTGATTCTTGCAACCCCAGTCACGGATGGTCATATGCCCAACGATAAGGTCAGTGAAGACATATTAATTAATGATAGCCTTGTCCCCAACAGCAAACGTTATTGTGGGATGAGGATAGATATCCGCGATTTGGACCGGGACAAAACAATGTTTCAATGAGTTTTTTGTTGGATGATTACGCTGAAGAGTTGTCATTCTCGAGTATATATCTCGGTCAAATGCGACCATTCAGGGACGGCTTTGTGGCCATTCCTTATCAAATTGCATCGAGTGAGATAAGACGAACCGCTCGACGTAGTGTTACACCTTGGCACTTGCTTTACGCGGCTGCAAAAAATATGAGAATTCATGCCCCATCATCTCTAACGATCGCTTTTTATTTCATGGGGGCTGGAGCACATGTTTCGAAAGAGCACATTCAATCCGAAGAATATATCAACCATTGTCTCGATACGAACCTTGCTTTCCTGAGAAACATTCCGAATTCAGCGTACTATTGGGCTTAGAGCAGTGCAGCCAGATCGCGTGTAAAACTTACCCGCTCTCTAGGGTCTTACACGCCGATCACACAATCATAGGAGCGCCTGTCCGTGAACGGGCGACACTCGGAAACCTTCGGAGAGAACCGAACGCGGTCGGGAAACTTCGACCGCGTTCGGTTCTCTGGCTGCACTGGCTTAGAGAAAAAAATGATCTTTTGCCGTAAGAATAATTTGGTAATTTGGCAGACCGACAATCTTTCACACCATGAGTGCGATAGAAATCGGTTGGGCACCACTGTTTCAACTGCTGCAACGGCTGAAAGATGATAAAATTCTTTCGGACGATGAAACCTCAAACTGGAATTGGTTGGAAAAATGTACTGCGACGTATAGGTCACAATTATAGGGAAAACATACACATGTAAGCGAGAAGAACACACACACACACCCACACACAATGAAACTAATATCCAAGATAGCCGCCCAACCATCGAGAATGGACCAAAATCAAAACAAAAACAAATGAGGACGTTCGTGGGGAAGACTACAAAAGGAAAATAAAGAAGAAACAAAGCAAAATGTATAATTCACTAAAAGTTTATAAAAAAAGGAAAGGAAGGGGGAAAAGGATAGGAAAGGAGTAGAAAAGTGCGCCAAAATAGCGATATAAAAGGGCGAGCATTTTCAACAGACGTCCTAGTTGTTCTGACCTCAGAAACTTCGAGTGAAGTAGCGAATAGTTCTAGACACGATTACTGGTCATCCGATAAGGAAAGTGAGAATAATTCTTAATTTCGTAAACTTCTCGCAAGTACTGGTCGAAAGATGAGGAAAGTGAGAAAAAGGGAATAAAAAAGATAATCCGTAGTAAAAACAAAAAAAAAGGGAGATACCTCACGATTACTGGTCATCCGATAAGGAAAGTAAACGTAGCTAAAAAATGTTGTACACTTCTCGCAATTACTGGTTGAAAGGGAAGGAGAGCGAGAACGAGGGAATAAAAAAAGAAAAGGAAAAATTTGTAGAAAACATAATAAAAAAACCGACCAAGTGCGAGTCAGACTCGCGCACGAAGGGTTCCGTACCATTAGCCGAAAAAAACATGTTTTTTGTATGGGAGCCCCGCCTTAATTTTTAATTTAATTTTTGTTATTTGTTGTTATAGCGGTAACCGAAATACATCATCTGTGAAAATTTCAACTGTCCAGCTACCACGGTTCTTGAGATACAGCCTGGTGACGGACAGACGGACAGACGGACAGACGGACAGACAGACAGACAGACAAGGAGTGGGGAGGACTTTTCACAAAAGAAATAAGAAAAGCGGGTCAACTCGCAATATATCGCGGAGGTATTCGGAAATTTGGAACAAGAGCACAGAGAAGGATAGGAGATGCGAACGCACGGACACGCATACACGTAAATAATACAAACACAAATACACTCACATAGAATATTTTCGAGATCTTCACGGCCCAGCGCGTCAAGGCGCGTATGTTTAGATTATGTTCAGATCCCGCGGGGGGGGGGGGGGGGGGGGGGGGGGGGGGTGAATATCGACTTGCCATAATCGGATGACGATCGTTATCTCTTGAGCACTTCGATTTTCCAATATTTACCATTCTAGACGACGTTAATTGAAATTTTACCGACGGATCTGCGATCTTTGCGAATTTAGAATAAAAAAAACAACATGAACAACACACTACACATACACAAACGCAAAAGCATCATCGTATAGACTAAGAAAAATTTAATAAATTATACATTTATTGTAAACATACACCGAATCACCTGAGTCTTAACTAATTTATTCACTGATCGAGTCCCGAACCCAGAAATTTTATTTGTGACGAGTTTCGACCCGTTACAGTACATTGATTAATGATGAAGCGGTGACATGTGCCATTTATTTCGACAAGTTGGTTAACCCGCTCATGTTCTTGAAATCGGACAATATTTGTCCATTCGGTCAATATAGTCTATAGTCAATGAGTCTATAGTGAACATCATGAAAATCCTCGCATGCACACATATTACTCTGTCTTGAAAACTCTCCGGAATATCCGCTTGGTGAGAATAAACATGACGCCACAGCTTTTATCAACTCTCGCATTACAATCTTTGCATCCAAAGCGTCAGGGGATATTACAAAGAGTTCGAGCAAATCACCCTCAACAATGCAGGATTTCACATGTACGCTGAGCGTCATAAGAAAATAAGATCACAGTACGAACGCATGGATTACGATAAAATCGATGATTTCTATGTAAAAATTAATATACTTTCAGACGAAGATTATCATCAAATTCTTCTGGTCGGAATTCATCGACCACGAGTGTTTTTAAAGCGTGAACCAAGCGAAAAATGGCACAATCCGCTCACTCCATTTATTTTCCATCACCTACGATCGAACATGGATATCCAATTTATTTTGTCCATTACGTCACTAAAGCCAATAGAGGCGTCAGCAACCTGCAACGTAAAATTCTCGAGATCACTGAACAACATCCTGGGTAAATATTCGGAAAATGACCCCCACCCCGAAGGGCGGGGAGGGGGGTTATAGATTAGGACCCCGAACACGATGGTGAAGAAAAATCGCGATGGTCACCCCTCCCCCCAATAAAGAGTATGGGGCTTTTAATTTTCCGGAAATACCAACGCAGATACACCAGTAATCGCTCTTGGAGCGGGTGGCTACTGTACCGAGGTTAATAGATTTACACCCAAACAATTCCCAACAATCGCGACAAACATTTTTTTGTCGAATCACGTTGTACTCGAAAAGAAAATCCAGTAATTTCTCCGGGTCGTCGACAAGACGCAGAAATTCGTAGAGTTTCATTATTCACGGATCGAATGAGAGTAACCACGGCAACGAAGCGAAAATTCCATATCGTCGGTAATCATATATACGTGTTACGTCTCGGTGGAACGTCGAACCGGATTGTTCGAATCCCGCTGCAGCACTGATCGCGTGAACTTGACCGAGAATGATTCAGAGGTCCGTACTTGAAACTTGGACAACCGTGACTCAGAGGTGCGAATTAACTTGGTTATCGGCTACTTAGAGGTTGGGAGACGGACTTGATCGGAATCGGTACATAGGACGGAAAGGAAACGTGGATAAACGAACGAGGGGTTAGCACGTTGCGGAAGGGGTTTAATTTTAGATGTTCGGGGTCCTGTTCTTTGATTAATGGTTGAAACCGACAAGTCGAGATTAGCCTTGCGGGTATCGTTACTCGTTTATTGTTACATGTGTTGAACGTTATAATATAACATTCTGCCGGTACACCACGGAGAAAAACTGACTAATTCAGAATTCTACTAGTGTATAGGTATGTGCATTATTTTTAAAAACTCCATAACTTTTCATGGGGGGGGATTGATCACCGCGATTCCTCTTTTCGATTATGTTCAGGGGGTCAAAATATATAACCCCCTCCCGCCTTCCGGGGTGAGGGTCATTTTCCGAATATCTATATATCATGATTTCGGGACTGTGACACCACAATGAGAATAAGCGTCGACTTTTTTTAATTTCGTCGAAATGAGTAATCAAAAGGCGGATTGGTGGTTGCTTTCAAAGCCTATGTCTGACGAATTGGCAACAAGTTTTCATCCCAACCACGTGGCCAGCTGATCGACAACGGTGAAAAAAAAGCTCGGACAGAACTCAATTTTCTCGACGATGACTCTAGGAACGTCTGGAAAGTCAATATTTTCGACTAATACGAACAACGACCGGAGACATTAGATGAACTAACTTTTGAACAACTCCCTATAAATAGTTATGGGGTTTTGGAGTTCAAAATTGATTACCTACTTTTTTAATCTTCGTTCCCGGGAACAAACTCAAACAAACATACTCAAATAAAGTTTCCTATAACTATAACTAGATGTTTTATTTATTGATAAAAGGTGAGGGGTGAACTTTGGGACCGGCATTTAAATCTTCTTTTTCTCAGTGAACGTGTACATGCGTGAATCGTTGGAGGTATGTGCATTATTTTTTAAAACCCCATAACTTTGTATAGGGGGGTGACTGCCGCGACTTCCCTTCACTATCGTGTTCAGGGGGTAAAAATCTATAAATTAACCAGCCTCCCATGCCCTGCCCAGGTGGGGGTCACTTTCTGACCTCCAAAACCCCATAACTTTTTATGGGCGGTGACCGCTACAAATTCTCTTCACCATCGTGTTCAGGGGTCAAAATCTATCATTAAAACCACCTCCCCCCCCCTGGTGGGGGTCATTTTCTGCATAATTACCAAAGTAAATCAAGGTCTCAGAAAAATCGGTCTCCCGCTTACTGGGCGATGCAGCAGCCAGAGTACGGCCAAGCGGTCACCGATCCAAGTATCAGTGCCTCCCGATGCTGCTTAAATTCGGTGATCACCGGAGCCGCACTCCGACCGCCCATCCACCACCGTCGGTTTTATATTTTACTTGATATTATACATTTTTCTTATTCGCTTTCTCCCCCCCCCCCCCCCCCCCCCCCCCCCCCCCCCCCCCCCCCCCCCCCCCTCCTCCTTTCTCCTCTCCTAAGGTACCTGGGTCGAATATGGTCACCTTAAGGTTTGGATTCATGTAGACTCTATTATTCAAGACTCAGGAACAAAAAATAATCATTTTGTGTAAGT
>JAPYZJ010001145.1:0-31135 GCA_030522765.1 Ophioninae sp. B BG-2022a | reverse complement strand
TAAGTGCGTTATATATCAATGCAAAATTTGAATTATCAACCGATTTCTTATTTTGATCCGATTCGCCCTGTGATCCGATTCGCCTCGGTCTACCCTAATGGAAATAAATTATGCATAATGATTATCGGGAAACGTCAAAATATTCCAATAACGTTTGGGACTCAGCATCCGATAACGAAAATAGGACGCGGAAGAATAAAAGATTGAAAAGTGTTGCGATAGGATACGAGGCGCGATCTACAACCTCTTGATTCCCGAAACATTGTACTTCATCAAGATTTAATGAAATTTCCAATAAAGCCGAATAAAATTGACCGTCGACAAATGAATATTGATTTGTAGGAAAAATAAGCAATGGACTGGGTTGTCCGAAATTGAGTACTGGAAAGAAGATGTCCAGGTTCAAACACATGCCTTCAACACACAGGGCAGCCCAGTGTTTCTCAATAAAGTGTTCGGAAAAGGAGAAATAGTGGCAAATCCAGATTTTGAAGTACAAAGGTCAACCAATTGAGCTTGAACGAACCGACCAACCAATAGAACTTCAACCAACCGACCAACCAATTGAATTTCAACCACCGAACCAACCAATTTAATTTCAACCAACCAACCAGCCAATTGAACTTCAACCAACCAACCAATTCAACCTCCCGTTCAAAGCTTGCAATAACTACGACGATGTGTACCGGAAATGAAGTGTCTCGAGTGCCTAGAAATAACAAGTCGAGTCTTCCTATCTCGTTGAGAACCATAACTCGGTCAAACAGTGTTGTACACCACGTAAAGATACGTACACGTCGAGTACGAAAAGGTGAAAGACAGATTCGGCACATGTCGCGAGGAAGCACTCCACGGATGTCCAATGTAGTTGCATTTTCCCTTCGGCGTCTCTCCAAGGGGTCCTCGAAGTTGCGATGCACCGAGAGAAGTTCACAAGCCATACGAGCATGGCTTGTCTACCAGCTTGACGCGCAACTGGAAGTTTCTTCAATCTTCAAACACGCTCATTTACCTCTACTCACACGAAGCAATCTTTTCCCTCAATTCTTGGTGTTCTCCACTTCGTAGCTATCTCGTAATTCGGTTTATCCTTTTTCCGAGATGCATTGAGTATTGGAAAACTGGTGGTGGAGAACAAACGTGCCCAACGGTTTTGGTATTGGGCTGATGTCAGTTGTACAACCCGACAGTGGTCACTCAATTCTCTCAGTTCCCTGGAGCACCACCGGACCACCTTTCCGCGAAAATGCAATCTTCGAGTCTTTCGTATACAGTGCCGGAAGAAACGTGATTGCCCAACGGTAAAGTAAATTCAAAGTGAGCGTCGACGTTTTAACGGACTGTCGGAAAACCAGGCTACCAACATGGTTTTCGCTAGATCCCAATTGGAGGACCCCTGATTCGTTGAAAAGACGGAAAAGCTCGCGCTGTGAAATGGCAAGTGTAACACGCTTGTCTGACTATTTCAGTGGACCCGCTACTGCGGCGTAAGCATCCTTCTACGACCATCCCAACCGCGTCAATCCCCACCCACGTTTTCCGGACTCCTAACAGCTTCGACGAATCCTGACCGTGCCGAGAGCACGTACCAGAGTCCCGTAGACATTCTCAGCTATCGACGGGACTGATAGATCGATATGACGGCGAGAAAAGATACGGCCTCTATCAGGGTGACTGCGGAGCATTTAGGAAATTAACCCTATTTGATCTTTGAGGAATCCGATGCACGAAAGAGCTGGAAAACGACTGGGCTCGCTGGCCTGATATTACATTGAACTCAAATTTATTAGGACGTTGAATAAATCCTCACTTTTTTCCAATAACTGACCTTAGCAGAGCCTGGGTGGGGTTTCGGAGTTAAACATTTATGAAAAACGTAAATCTGAACCCAAAGCAGACAAAATTCTGATTGGTTCAGACTTAGCGAAAATAATATCTTTTATGTGGAAAATAAACAGATTTTCTGGCACACCGAAAAAGCTGAAAGATGAAGGCTTGTAAGCACTATGAAGACTTTTTATAAAGACTCGTCTCAAACGTCGGCTAATAATGCAGGATCGTTTTTTCAATATAAAGCATGATTTATCACAAATACAAAACAGCGAGAACTTATTCAACATCAAAATATACGAACCAGTCGACTTCTTCATCAATTAATTTGCATCAATAAAACTACCAATGAAAAAAAAAAATACTGTTCATTGGCTAGATTTTCTTTTCGTCTCAACCAGACATGACCTTTTCTTGAACTATGAGAATTTAGGATTCAAAGGATGGCTAACAAATAGAGGTACGAAAGTACGAAACTAAGCGATGGCACGCTAGGCGTCAAGGTGAATAAACTGATCTGTCGTGCCGTTGAGAAACGCGGTTTCACGTACACCCGGAGATATAAATTCGGATTCTCTCAGGCGAGCTAGGTGCTTTGAGTAGAACGAGGCAAAATCGGCCAAGAGAAAACAGGAGGGAAAGGATGGAGGAGGGCACTTCGAAACGAGTGGAAGGGTGAGAAAGTGAGAGGTGACGGAGGGGGGGTTTTTCGTGAGGTGTGAGAAAAGGCGAGTGATGGGAAGAAAAGCCGAAGGAGATGGCTTCTCCCTAAGGGGGTGAGAGAGAGGTGCTGGGAGGCAAAGAGAGGAAATTTCGGGAAAGTAGATACGGGCTGGCAGGCTCGACACTTGGGCTGAGAGACCTACTTCCACTCACCCTTTCTCTCTCTTTTTCTTACTTTCTCCACTTCTCTTCTTCTCTTTCTCTTGAAGTGCTTGAGAATGCAGCAGAAAGGCCTCGGCGTATGTACTCGAGGTTAAGAATTCAATCTCGGTTGCTGGCAAACATTTCAACTCCGAGGGTTCACTCGGTGTCTCTCTCCCGACCCTTAGTCCTCTTTCTGGCCACACCCAAAACTCGCGAGAAAACCGTGCACGAGTCAACTCCGAGTAAAGAAAAAAAAGAAAGAAGAAACGGACTAAAGGACTTTTGTGTACATATGAGAGTGCCAAGGAAAGTGCATTTATCCGATTTACTTGATGGCAGACATGTACATGCACACACCAAGGCAATACTCCTTTCCATCTCTCTTTTTTTTTCTTTCTCTCTTAATGAATGATGGTCTCTGTTCTGTAGCACTCTTTCCCTTGTTTATTGGAGTTACCGATCCGTGTGTCACGTACTCCGTTCTCTTTTCACTCTTCCAGAACTAGCAACCCTTATCTTCCAACCTATACCTCATTCCTGTTTCGAACCGAAAAAAAAATAGGAGAATGAGCTAAGGTGGACGTTGGGTAAGAAGAGCGAAGAGGGCTTTAACGTTCTCCCAGTGTAAGCAACCCTCATCTTTCAGGTTGGTCCTATTGGTCCTTCCAACAGTAAAAGAAAATAGGAAAAAGTACCAAAATGGATACTCGGTAAAAAAGAGTTAATAGGGCATTGGCTCAACTTATTATCTTTCAGGTTGGGCCTACTCTCCCTTCCAATAAGAAAAAATAGGTAAAAGGGTCAAGGTGAATCCTCGTTAGAGAAGTCAAACGAAGAGGTCGCACCGAATATGATTTCCAGTCCGGAAGTCTAACACCCATCTATCAGGCAATCATAAAACCAAAATAGGATGCAATCATAAAACCAAAATAGGAAAAAGGGCCAACTTTCGTTATCAGCTCGAAAGAAGAACGAAGAGGGCTTTGACTCGGAAGAACGAGAGAATCGAATGGAAGGTGGATGAAAAATCTGTCGGTAGGTAACTCCGTAGAAAAAGTGGATTCGGAAAGCCGAGTTCTATTCGCTTCTCGCGATCGAAGTAATCCTGTTAGCTGTGAAAAAAAAAGGAAAAAAAAAAGGAAGGGAAGTGGATGTTGCCACACTCGAGGACAATTGTAGGATGCAACGAATTGCGGGAGGAAGTAGGACGTCAGAATTACCGGCTCGAGTACGTACAATCAGGTGGATCTAACTCCAACAAATACTTATTTTCATTTCGATTGAAACCTTTAATTTAAGGGCAGTTGAAAGTGTGTGCTCGACGGAGGAGCTGGAGGGGAGGGGAGGGGGGGGGGGGGGTGCGGGGCGGCGACCACAAGCGTTTCCAATTTCCACCGAGCTCATCGCTCTTTGTCCATCCTCGCGTTAACACCCTCGACAATTTCGGAACTCCTAGAGTCCCCGACGAAACCCTCGATGAGAACCTTTTTCCCGCGGCTATGCCTTTGACATGATAGAACGGGAACGGATACCCGGAATCGACGAAAAAGAAATCCCATTAGGGGAACGAATGTAATGGAATACCGACTGGAATCCTCGGTAACGTTCACCTACTAATATCCTCCGCCAACTGGACTTCTTCACGATAGCTACCAGGGCGCGGTTAAATTTTTCATTCCAGTGAAGGCTCGTTCCAATTGAGGGCTCATTGACGAGTCTGAGCGAGATTTATGGAAGACACCGATGAAAGAGACATACTGGATGACATTGTTAGTTACGCAAAGACAATGATTGATTCATTGAGTATCCTATTTACTTGGTATTTTGCTGAATTTGTCGAACGGGGCTTTAACGACGAACCCAAACAAAAATATTCATTGATTTATCGAATATCCTATTTATTTCGTATTTTCCAGCGATTAGTCGAAAAGAGCTTGATGAGCAAAACCAAATACACCCAAATAAACCCAAACAAAGATAATCAGTGATTCATAGAATTATTCATATTTCGATTAACTTTTTTTTTTAATCCTACAGAATATTATCCTTTGTACAAACTCCACGTTATTCCATTTTTGTTTCCTATTTATTTCGTATTTTGAAGGATTAATCGAGCAGAGCGTGACGAACTTTGATTTATAGAATATTCTATTGGTTTTCTATTTTTGAGTACCAATGGAGTTGTAATAATTAACAACATTAAATAAATAGATGTTCATCAGTACACTCTTATCGTAGCAATTACATTAAGCATATCATATGCTTCATTCAATGGCAATAAATAGTTACGAAATATCTAAAAATCATTCGGTGAGTTGGAGAATTAAATAATTATAAAAATAAATAATCGAGATCGATCGTTCTCACTGTTATATTCTGTGCTGAATTATTTGAATATTTTAAATTCTGTTAAAGGCATAAAGGGAGAAATATTTTTTTCTTGTCTGATATTTTCTCGTACGTTAAGTACGAGTTAATTTTACATTAAAATAAATATAACTCCGTCCACTGACGAAGTGGATGTTGAAATTCGTAAATTTCGAGTCGAGAAATGCACGCGTCCATAGACACGAGTCGAGGAAGTAGAAATGTGATTAACGAGAAAGTAAAACACGAGATATTAATTGAAAGATTAAAACTAATTACTACGAGATGGGGGAAGATAGGAAGCGAGAGCTAGAGGCCAGGCAATGATCCGTGATCCAATTAGCAGTGAAGCGGAAAGTCGATGAGTGTACGAGGTAGGGGAAAAAGGGAATAAAAAGTGAGAAAAATGGGATGGAAATATAGATGGAAGTGTCAGAAAATAGCGGTGATGTCTGACAACCTAAAATTAGGATCGAATTAACGGAGCGTGAAAATATTCGCTCGGCTAAATTGAAAGAACCATCAGCCAGATGGAAAATCATTTGGGAACCCAAACAAACCCAAACAACCGAATTGAAACGAGATTGCATAGAATGCATATGATACCTATATGCATATTTTGATGATGAGGTTAGAGTGATCGCAGCCTACTCGTTCGCGAGTCAACGACTGTCTCCCGGTCCGTGTATATTCACTCGAAGCTCTCGCGAAACCTGGCGGGGCTGGTATACGAATTAGAGTCTGCCTTTAATTAAAACGAACTTTTTTGCATAGCATTTAAATTGCCTCATTCTGGGAAAGCGCGCGCGGTAACGCCGCGGGTTCGCTAATTCTTGCTGAGTCGAGCGCCCTTTTGTTTGGGCTTGTTTGGGTTTATTCATTCATCGTAAAACTACTTTATTTTTTTAAATATTTATTTTTAAATGATAGTGACTTCTCGTACGTTTAATCCCTTTTTTCAACGTTTTGTTCGATAGTTTTTGATCACGTGACTTAAAGGGGTAGAAGGAGGAAAAACCGCAGAAAAAAATCGATTTCTATGAAATTCGAATAATAAATAGTCACTAGGTAAAATAATGATAAAAAAAATTGGTTGATTATTTTTCAATGTATTTTTGAAATTAAGATTTTGAAATCAATGTTAATACGATCACGTGACTGAAGCTTCCACATTTCGTTCGTTACTCGACCAATGTGAATGTTATATAAAAAATTGTTATTATCAACGAAACCATTTTTTTGGTTTTTCCATTGTCCTAGAAAAAAAAAGGTAAAAATCTTTTTCATCGGGATACATTTCGTCTGTGTTTTCTCCAAAAGCTGTAACTCTGGAAAATCCGTTTTCCATGTTTTACAAATATTCAGGAAATCCAACCCGATGTATTTTTTCGTTATTTTTTTTTTACGAGATTTTATAGCGAACATCCGATGGGTCTCGTGATGTTGCAGGGTAAGCCTCGTCGTGAGAGACGAAGAGGGAGAAAAGAAGAGGACAAGAAAGACAAGAAGCGCATGATCTCTGGTGGCTGCCTTAATATTACATCCCTCGTTTCCGGCGCACTAAGTCGACAATTCTCATGGGGCTGGGAGGAGAATATGGGTCCGGAGAGTAGACCAGGGTTTTCTCCGCCATACGTTCTCCCCCCTCCTCTTTTCATTTCGTATATCTATACCCGGATAATGAAACTGGTCTTTCGTCTGCGGTATCCATTTTCGCGCATCTTCGTATAATTCCGGTATACAACGCACGGAGAAACATGCGAGTTCCATCCCGAGGGTGTACCACTGCTTGTATTACCGCGCACGCAAATCTTGTGGCTCCACCGGCGAGCCGGTCTCCTTGCCTCGAGCTTGAATATGCTCGGAAGAGAATGGATGAAAAAGCCCAAGGACTTTCAGGATACGAGAAAACGTATCGAGTAAAGAATATTTTATTTTTAAAACGTTACAATCGACTCAAAAGTAAACAAATTATTAAATCAGTAAAGTAGGAGAATAAAACAAATAAAGCGAATAATGATAAAACGAATAAAGTTAGTAATAATAAAGGGAGTGAAGAAAGTAATAACATAATATGTAAAGTAAATAATAATAAAATGAATAAAGTAAGCAAAAATGTAATAAGCAAAATACGTGAAAATAAAATAACTGAAGTTACAATTAAAGTAAGTAAAATGAGTAATATCGAAATAAAACAACAATGAAATAAAAAAGTAAATAACGAAAAAGGGAAATATTGAGTAAATCAATGAATTCATCAACTTATTTACTTGATTTGAAAAACGATGCAATTATTACGTAATAATAAATAAAAATCATTTGTTCAATAATAAAGTCGATCTCGAGGAGTCGAGAACAAATTACCAACGAGAGGGAAAAAAAAAGTCGAACGTATTGTAATATTGAACGTATCGTTGAGTAATATCAAAATAAACAAAACAACAATGAAATAAAAAAGTAAATAACGAAAAAAGGGAAATATTGAGTAAATCAATGAATTCATTAATTTATTTACTTGATTTGAAAAAACGATGCAATTATAACGTATTAATAATAAAAAAATCATTTGCTCAATAATAAAGTCGATCTCGAGGAGTCGAGAACGAATTACCAACAAGAGGGAAAAAAAAAAGTCGAATTGTACTCGAGAGTACAATGATGGTGCCACCTTTCCTAGGCAGCTGCAACACGAATACGTTCCTCATCCAGATTGTGGCACACAGCCAAAACGATGATTAAAGAAAGATGAGAAAAAAAAGAGTGGTAAATGCTCGGGAGGAGAAAGAAGGTGGAGGCTTGATGCTGGTAAACTCGTCGTCACATTACCACGCGTAGACGTATTTGGGTGTGGGTACACATGTATCTGGCTCGTTCTCATTGAATTTATGGATAACGATGCAAGCGGAGAAGGAGGGAGAGGGCTGGTGGCAAAAGCCGGTATTACGTAGGGCCGGAAAGACCCTCGTACAGGGCAGGATGTGTCCCCGAGGATGTACCCTCCGCTTCGGGCTTATCGACCCTATCGATCATACCGGTCCTCTTGTACGTTATACTCCTATACACCAGACATTCCACCATCATTGGACCTGTCTCCGAACCCCCCTCTGTCTTCTGGTTTTTTTTTTCTTAGTTTTTTACACCCATCTCTAACGTAAAATACGTCCCTTAAGGGAGGCCGCTTCCAAAAAGATTTTTCTCGCCCGAGCTCTTAAGGCAATTTTAAAAAGCCTCGAATGACTGTTTTTTTTTTTAAGATGAAAAAAGGTGAAAGATCAAACAGTATTTTCTTGGATACAACTGGCACAAAACGGTCGTTCGATGTTAAGCATTGGCGCATGGCCAATACTCGGAGTGGTGACCGTGCGCTGGTTTACCAAACGATCAGCTGAAGCCTGATACGCAACCTTAGCATAGAATCTTCAATTAAAACCTCTGGGTATCAAAGAACAAAAAAAAAACAGGGGGGGGTCCATCTATTCTGGCACTGGTTTTCCACAGTTTCCCCGTGCCCCCCGGCAAGGTATAACGTAGACGAAAAACGGCTGAGACGAAATTTGAGGTTTAATTGAGAATCGGTAATACGTATAAGCAGGCAGAAACCCAAACAAACAAACCCAAACAAACCCAGACAAAAAATACATTTGACCTCGTTGCAGGTCGAGACTTTTTCGGGTCACTAATGGAATCCGAATGAATGTCGAGATTGCGCAACCGTGCAGGAAGAGTAATCTTGAAACGAACCAAAAAAAAAAAACAAACAAAAATTTAAAAAAACGTTTGACAGCTATGGAAATTGAATTTGGAAAACAACCGGTGAGAGAAATCGAAGTGGTGACACCGCGGAGGGTACTGGTCGAGTGAAATGTATGTTTGTACAAGCGCACTCTCGGCGCAGTGATAACCTACGAGAAACATCCGCGGTGCGAATTGGTTTGTGTCGTATGTGTTTTGCGGTAGGATCCAGGTCGCGGAATATACATTCTCGTATCTCTCGCGCGGTGCCTGCGGTAATAACCACGTACACGCGCTTTAACGCTCTTTGGGCCGGTACGTACATAACCTATCGCTATATCGGTCGGGTCTCGGTGCAGCACTGCAGTGTGGATGCAGCTAGACCGGAATGCGTGGGCGGGCTAAATCGTACTGGATAGAGCTAAAACAACGTGAATTTTGATCGGTTACAGCGATTGGTACGTTTAGCACACCTTCAAAGGCTTCACCGTGTCATACGGGAATTCAAATTGCCCGACACTTTTTGTCGTAAACTTTTCATTCACCTTTCGCCATTTTGCCTACTGATAATCTACCGTGTTACCACTCGATTGAACATCCTGGAGTACAATGATCATCGTATAGCCAATTATTGGCTACATTCCGAATTGGTTTCCGACCCAATGCACGATTGCTCGCGATTAATTAAATTCGAATGGAACTTTATGCGGTACGATCAGGGTTTAATTCTTTGATCAATGATGATCCTGATGACCGTCCCAATTTGCATACCGTTCTTCCCGAATTGCTTTTGCTTTTTTCTCTTTGTACTCATAGTGGATTCTCGATCGTTCAACATGTTTTTCCAATCGAGTTTTTCTTCCTAATTGGCCAACTGGCTGATTGGTCTGAATCTACAAAATCAGCCATCGAAACTTTTGGCTCTGTTTTTTGAAACTAAAAACTACTTTTTCCCTGATGGAATAACGGATCAATATTTCTCATTGCTGCGGCATATAAATGAGTTTCAGTCAAGTAGAAGGCGGAAACCGAAGCAATATTCCTTATGAGGAATACACAGAGGTGCATTGTCATGGTCATGGGTCGTCACGTACAGGCGAATTGCGCAACTGTACCGTACACAGTCGTCGTATCTAACGCATGTAAACCGAGCGTATACAGCGCGAGGTATTTCACGCTGACTCAACCGCCGTGTCGAGTCAGCCTCTTGATATGGTACATCATTGTCACGCCGCCGTACCAACTTTCGAGCGTATTGCCCGACATTTATTAGCCGGCCGTGACTGCCTACGAATCTTTCGGGCCGCGATACAAATTGGAGCGGCGATCAACAATGGAGACTTTCCTATCTTGGGCACGGAGATATTAGGTGTTGTCAAAAAAGCACTCCATTATTTTCTGGGATCAACCAATCACAAAATTGTCGCAAAAGTTGGTTTAGTACGAAATTTCATCTTTCTAACGCCATCTGGTATAACCCGATTGGACTTGTACAACGCGAGATGCAGATGTCTAAAGCCGTCTATTGGAAAAATCATGGATTTCTTTTTACTACACCTAATACATAGTGAAAATTTAATTTATTAGAATTTATTAATTTTTTATTATTTATTATTTTTAATTTATTAGAATTTATTAATTTTTTTTATTATTATTTTATGTATCTATATATAACATTTATTATATTGGATATAATCACGGACACCGTTTGAAAAATGTTCGACGTTTCGTGGGTTTTTTTTGTTCGTTTTCCCTTTTTGTGTCAAGAGGACATCAGCCAGCGATAAGCTGAGAGATCAGGTGAGAAAAGCCCATACGCACTTAGTCATATATTTACGAGTCGATTGTGTATCGAGCCAATACCGAAGCTGGTGATTGTCTTCGTAGTTAGCTATTGTGCGTCACCAAAAGGAAAAGAGGAACACGCGTGTCGACACAAAGCTGTACGGGTGTGGAAGACAAGGCGTTATCCGGTATCGACTAGAAGCAGAAGGTGTGAAGCCATTCCTAGAGTCTCCCCTTTGCAGCAGGTAGAGCGTCTACCTCTAACTGCACTTCTGACACCGTCGCCGTCGCCGCGAACTCCGTAACGTCTATTCACTCCGTTCTCATATACGTTACACCGGGGATCTCTTTTGTCCACTCTGGGGACTGGAGAGTGTAAGAGGAGGCGATGACTAAAGGCTAACTTTTAGGAGCTTTATATTCCGGACCGGACAAACCGGCGTATTACGCGCAATGCTGTTCAGAGTAAATATCTGCAGTGCGATGTTTATTATTTTAAACAAACAAGATTTTTTTAACCGTTTTTGGGACTTGAAAAAACCCGCGTTTCTTATCCCGAAATGAAGATTCGAAATGTGGTCTTTAGCTGCGTTTTTAGTTTTTTTCTCTAGTTTCTTTTTTTCTGAGTTTTTTTCTTCAGGTTTCTCAAATGTATTTTTAATATCTTTTTATTTGTTTACAGGCCATTTTCAAAGTCGTCCAGACTTTGAATTTGGGACTTTGAAAAAAAAACTAAAAGAAGAAGAAACTAGACTAGGGATCATGAGCTTTACGAAGGAATTCCTAAGATGGGTAGACAGTATGAAGGTTGGAATACTTTGGACCTTAGGTAGGACCGTCAGCTTGAAAGGAGGATCGACAGAGGCAGCGATCTTCGAGGTTTCCATCCGAACGCTTCATACATGGGTACTCAGGGCTGCATGGATATTCCATGCGCGGGCCTCAAAAGCAAAAAGCCATCATTCGAAGCAACTCCACACGTCGAATGCCTTGTGGCCTAGAACCTTCCGCCTGGTAAGGATAACACCAAAAGTTCGGCGTGCATCTAGACAGGCAAAGTTTCAGCGTTTACTTCAACGTGCACGTGTACGAGACCCCGGGAACGCGTATAACACGCGTCGCCAGCAAAATTGATCAACCAAAGAGCCACTTTAGCCATTGGAGTGAAGGAAATTTGGCCAATCGTGGAAAGTCATAAGACGAACCTCGGGAGAACTCGGAGAAAAATTTCAATTCGATGAAATGAGTGGGAACTGCTTCGAAAAGCTTTTGACTATTTTGTGAAATTGCTGCAGATTTGTGTAAGCAGAGGGCCACTCCGAGTACTCCAAGTGTCTTGTTCTTCATCTCGATGAAACTTTTTTTTTACCCTCACCTAGCTCTCGATGAGACCAGCATGTATCACGCGCGATAATGGCCTCGTCGTGGCACAAAGAGACCTTCCCCCTTCTCTTCTGAACAACGAAAACGTGGCTGAAATACCTTCGCGGGGAAAAGCGAGCGTCGCCATCGCTCGCAAGTAATGGCCCCGATGTGCACGAAAAGAAAAACGAGAAAGGGACTCGCGTACTGGAGACACTTTTTCATATTTACGTGTACATAAGAGCATCGTTGTCGAGCCATTCTTTCTTCGAGATCTCTCTCTCTCTCTCTCTCTCTCTCTCTCTCAGTTATTATTCTCCTTCTGTTCGTACTTTGTCAGTTTGCTGAGCACCGCTCGAGAAAGCCAGACAGCTGATAAGCCCCGTTTCTTAGCTCTCTGGGCATATCACCTTTTCCACTGATTTGCATCGACTGCATCTTTTTTACACTTCGATAATTTGTTTTTTCTTTTGTGATAGGACCATTTATTTTTTTAATGAAATTGAAACATTTTTCGTAAGATTATTATTGGAATTTAAAAATGATGTTTGTGATCTGTTTGATACACTTACGTAATACGTACATACCACTTGTCTATTTGAAAAATAATTTGAGATTTTTCATCAAAAAGTGATCGATAATAAAAATAAAATAATTGAAACACTTATTGAATATTAAATTTAAGATCAACAAATAATTGAAATACTTATTTTTTTAACCGAAACAAACCCAAACAATAATTATTTTATACGACAGAAATAATAACATTGTTTTTGCCGTAACTTTTAATTACTTGGTGTGTTTAATAAATTTAATTACTCGGTGTAATTACCTCGTTTAATTATTTTTACATTTAAAAAGTTTTTTTTTCCCTTCGTCAACGTGAAAATCGGAATTTTTGTTGCTTCCTCGACGCGCGTTTCTCTTTTACATCGTGCCTTCAGAAAATAACCGTTGCAGCTTGTGGAACCGATCGGAGTTTTTAATTTTCCAGACCGCGAACGCGGCAATGAATAAATTATCGGAGCCTGTGAAACGGGCGAGAGTTTATCGGGCCAAGGAATCTCGAGCTCCTGCACTGTGAAATGATCAATTAGTCGTTGGAAGGTGATTGCCATCGGGAGGTTTCAAAAGATGAGCCGTATATCAAGCGAGTAACGGTGCCTCAAGGGGCACTTCGTGTATCGGCTACCTGATGAAAGGAACGCCACTTCCAATATCACACACCCTCTACGTCCTCTTTAATGATGTCGCGGTTATTGCGGTTACGGTATCCAATTTTTATCCGTGTCCTAGAGTCTCGACGGATCCCGACATTCCAAAAACGTCAAACGTTAGAGAGAAAAGATTTGCCGTCAAAGTATCAACTAAATTCACGACCTCATCGGACCAGACTTCAAAAATCGGTAATTATGCAGAACACCAATGGGCTGGGCCAATAACTGGGGCCAATAACTGGGACAATTAATCGATAAAAAAAGATGGAACAACAAAAAAGATTTAAGGATGATGAATTAATTAGTACTTATTTTTAATGCAAACGATCATTATTTCATAGGACAGAGTGAACATCAATGTTTTCGAGGGGATGTTTTATTGATTGACTTACTTTTAGCTTAAATGTTTTTTTTTGTTATCATGAAAAAAAACTTGCTTGAGGCGGAATTCTTCCACTTGCTTTCCTATTCGAAATATTTGAAATTTGTTTTTTTAAAAATATTATTTAATAATATATATTTAAATATTAAAAAAGTTATTTTAAATATTGTAAACATTTAGCATTTTCAAAATTATATACGATAAGTGTCCAAAAAACTACATAAATCCATCTACCTAAAATAATCATAAGTTGATCCAGCCCTTTGGGGGAGAATACAACCCTCTAATCCCTGAGCTTGAATTTTCATGTTCCAAGTGCTAGAAGACGGTTGGTATTATAAATTCGAAGCAGTGTTCAATTCATGCGAAATACATCGTAGAATATGAAACACGGCATTGTTTAGCCCTTGATCCTTGGTCTGTCGGGTTACGAGTAACCGTGTATACATCACCAGGTCTCTCCTGATGGATCTTTTACCCTCGCGTATCATCTTGGTCCGAGTTCGTTTGAGTACACACTCGAGCGATTCGGTGGAGCTGTGGAGATCGCCACAGGGAATTTAGGATGCGGAGGACGAATGAAGTCTGGATAGGAGGCCCGATAATAAACGGGTGTACGAAGGTTGCGCACGCATTGTTCGCCCTAACGGAGGTATAGAAAGCTGAGGAACGAAACGTAGGAAAACTTCAAACGATAGATTAAACGTCTCCTGTCCCGGATAAGGGTGCTTTCCTGACGAAAAACACACAATAGTTGTATATACGTAGGAAGCTTTGTCAGCCCGTAATGGTCAAAGAGAAGGACGAAGGTTTTACGATCTTCAAAGATACGCCTTTCCGATTCTAGAAACTGGAGACTCTGCCTTCTATACCTCGAATAGAAGGAGGAATGAGGAAGGACTTTCACCAATTTCCCACACCGGAAGTCAATACGCGGTGTGTCCAATAGAAGCTTGTAGGAGCCAATGGAGTCTTCATCTTTTCCCACATACCCAACAGGAGAGTCCAAGTCCCTTTTCAGTCGGCAAGCTTTTACGCTTCCTTTCATCAAGAGGAAACTATTGGAGCCTTTGTCCATGAGAATCCTTGATACAGCCTGTCAAAGTATTTAAGCGCCCTCTTGATCCCCTCAAGCTTTATCCAAGCCTTTCCAACCCTCATAGATTCTTCGATAAATTAGCGTTCTTCTTCTTCCAGTCTATCAACACTTTTCCTCGGATCATCGTGTTACTTCCACCATGGTTACACGAGAAAGGTTTATCTCGTTGAAAGCCCGTAACGATCCGTACGCTTCGCACCATCCATGGGAAACGATAGGTTAGGTCGGATACCTCGTTGCATCCAAATGGATTGAATCGGGTATCCAACCCAAACGATTCCTTGGCGAATCAATCTCCAAGTCCGTTGTATGCCCAAAGCTTCGTCAGCATCAGCCATGTTTTCTCATCGAGGAATCAAACACGCCTATCCCCCCCTCTCGGCTTTGCTTATAATCTCCAAACGCCAAGTGAGCCTGTTTCAATCGACGGTACAGATTCCCGTTATCGCATCTGTTTGTTTTGGACAAACAGGGGATGCGATACCGGTACTGGGAGTGACGATGCTGGCGCCCGATCACGCTTCAATCACCGCCCGAGAAATCATCTCCTTTCGACCCTTAATGGACCCGACCAACTACAAATTTCCCTACCCCCCCTTCATCCCTGGGCCAATACACATCAGCCTCTCGAACGTTCCCAATTTATTCCTCCGATCCAAACGTTCGTTTATTTGCTTCGGAATTCGATCTCCCGTTTGCTCTAGGTACTTGTTTTCTCGTCTCTTTTTTTCAAGAGAACGTTCAAAGAGAAATATTTGCTTCGACGAGTTGTTGGTTTTTTTGTTTGTTTTTTTTCTTCAACCGGAAGTACGAAATATTTCGTGAAAGCAGATGCGACGTGTTCCGGGTAGTCAGAATCCTCGGGAGGTCCTCTATCGCCATTCGCCTTCGTCCTTCGGCCGTTCACGTCGTTCTCGGCGGTATCGTCCTGGCCCAACTTCGTTAACTATCCTCACTGCTCTTCCGGTTACCATGCCGCGTTATCGACCCACCAACACTTTCACGAGGACGAATACAGACGTAGTATGGGTTACGGAGGTGTGTACCTGTGTTCGGGCTTCCGGCATGTATGCATACATTAAATACACGAGCGGGGTGTAACGCCGTAGGTAAGAATATGGGGACTGCATACGTACAGGGTGGGGAAAAAGTATGGACACCCCTGAGAGTTAAGAAGGTTTTCTTATGAAAAAGAAATAAATATTCAAGGTCAAATCTCAAATAGTTTTCAAGAACCAATCCTATGGTGACCTTGAACTTCATCTTGAAAGTCATTTCAAGTTAAACTCTTTTTTTTTTTCAAAAGGGAACCCCTATTTTTTATATCGGCAATCGAAAGATCGAAGAATTTTACATTGAAATATGTACTCGGACCATTGGTGAGAGGTGACCCTGAAAGTCAACATTTTGACATTTTCAAATGTAAAATTTCTCGATCTTTCGATCGCCGATGCTAAAAAGAGAGGTTTCCACTCGAAATTGAGGCTGAAGGTCAAATCGAAGGAGAGATACTTTGTTCGAAATTTCTCCAAAAATGATATCGACCTGATAAAACACCGAAGGGTAACCCCGGACCTTCCTGAAGTTCAAGGTCACGTCTGACCAATGGTCCCAATACACTGAACGTACAATTCTTCGCTTTTTCGATCGTCGATAAAAACAATCGAGGTTCCCATTTAAAGGCGCAAAGTTCAACTCAAAATGACCTTGACGATGAAGTTGAAGGTCAAAGTTTTTTTTTATACAACAAACACGACGAAATTTCCTGGAGTTTCCATACTTTTTCCCCACCCTGTATGCAGCTTAAATAGCAGAGACGAAAGGGCGTAACCCAGGGGATTGAACGCACGAAATAGCGAAGGCACGCGGCTCTGGTGGTCGTAGTGAACATCTTCCAGCTACGCTGGTTGTAGAACCTTGATGTAAACTACTGTTTGTGCACCCTCTACGTATAAGGATTGAATAAATGCGTCAACGTATAAACGAGAATAATACTTTCAGCGGTAATAATAGGAAACTTTCACCATACGGATCGGTAATTGCGTGTAGGTAGGTTTATGTACACGAAACGATGGTGAGGAGAAATTGGTGGTCTGGTCTTAGGTGTTACAAGATTATTCGGAAAGTTTCTCTCGGTATACACATTAGGTTACGTACTAACAAAGTGCTTCCAGCTGCACTCGGTATATGCAACGTCTTGTCGGTCTGAAAGGCCTTCAGGATATATTTCACCGTACTGTTATGCACCGTATATTATCTGGAACGTCCACCCGAAGGTAAGGCTCCACGGTTGGCCGTTGGCTTCGCCAGAAACTGGTGTTACGTCAGAACTCTAGTTGTGTTATTAACCCTATTCGTCTTCTGTTTTTATTTGCCATTGATAAGGTCTCTGATGGTTGGATAAAACCAGACCGTGGGTTGACTGTGTATAACGAGTGTATTGGGTGAATCGTAGAGGAGTTGTGATTGAGATGATATACTTTATCTTCTGATTATTTTATGACGGAGGTTTCATTGAATCGACGTCTTATTGAATCGAATAGTACAGTGGAAGGTTTATCATATAATGGAATCGAATCAATCGGAGGACGTAAGATATTGAAATTAAAAAAAGGTAGAAAAATAATGATATCTGAATTAAAAAATCGTTTATTCGTTGGGAGAAAAAAACATTGAGGTTAGAAAAAAAAACCAAAAAAAAAAAAAAGGAATTCAACTGAATACAATTTTAGCTGATGGGTATTTCAGTACCAGGTAACAACGAAGTCAGTTCTTTTGGCACATCAGGAAAATATCGACTCAAAGCTCGGATTTGCTGGCGACCGTACTAAATTTCTAGCAACGACCCAAGCTGATAATAGAACGTAGTCGAAACTGTCAAAAAACATATTTAAAGATAGTTTTAGTAGGAGTTTTAATCTCAATGTGCCATTCGCAAGACGTCCCCTACCCCAGACAATAAAAGACAGTTTTCACGAGGATTTCGAAGGTGGGCCCTCCCCTCTGAATCGCTCGTCAAAAGGGCGAAAGGAAATGGGTATATAACCAGCTGTGCCGGAATTACAGACGCGACACTTGCTACAGGGAATGATTGAGACCTTTGGGAGCTTCGACACGAGCATTCCCCTGGCTCATCCTCTTTCTATCTATCTTGGTGGGTATACCAGAACCCTCAGATCCGACCCTCCACCTTCCTGAGTAATTGCGATGCAGCGGGCATTGTTCGAGCGGTGTGTACGTTCCGGATATGAAGCTACGACAAGCGTGAATCAACGGGGTGTTCAATGAGGGCAGTGAAATACCGCAAGACACGGGAATAACTAACCTTCTCTGTCTCTCTCATTCAATGACGTTGCACAAAGGTTATACCGATGGAGAGACAGGGATAGACTCCAGCATCGATGTCCAGAGCTTTATACTATGGAAATTCGAGGGTTGCTCGGACCGTCACGCTGTCGAACCCCAACGACATCACCCTCGGTAAACCCTGACGTTGTAACGATACGTTAATATCCCAAGGGTAGTCTGTCATCGCCTGACACTCGAACCTCCACGAATTATCCGAATAAAGTTTGCCCACAAAATCCCCCCATCAGCATACGTGATACTGTTCTCTCGTATTTCTTCGTACATCCCAATTTATAATCTCGAAACACTTGTCGGATAACTAGGAGGGTGTTTTCGTGTTTCAACTGAAAAATGTTTTATTAGCTTGGGTCAGGAACGACATTCGGGTTGTGGAGTCGAAGCCCAATGGACTGGGAAAACTGTGACTAGAAATTTGATATTAGGTACTCGTTTTCTATTTAGCCCCTAATCAGTCTTAATTAGGTATTTAAATCCCTAGTAAGGGAACAGTCCTCATTAGGGATACAATGAGCATAAAGTCTTCCATTTTTTTCTACAGACTAGCACACAGTACTAACCTTTAAAATTCATTGAAAAAGATATCTAGGCAGGTTAGATTTTTAGATGACAAAAGGGAACGACTAGATGCCACGGGTCATTCGTCAAACAAATGAGAATTCTAAATCTACCTTACTAGATAAACTTAGCAACGAAGTACAAACAGGTACAAACCCAAACGAACGATTTTCGCTGTGATGAAAATGACCCAAACGATGATTTATCGACGTTTTCATACCTTTTCCTTCCAAGGTAGACACGAGATTAAAATTGGCACTAACAAACCCAAACCGAGTAAGAACGAAAGAAGAAAAAAATAATTGCTTTCCTGAAAGTTGGAACTTGAAGTGGTTTTAGTCGAGGATTTCTCGTGTTAACGGTTCTCCGATATGGTTGCTCCTCAACACATATTCCCAGGGCCCTTTCCCTAGGCGTCTATCGACGACGCATTATCGCCATAGGGCATTCACCAAGTTTAATGCAATAATCGAACGCGTACGTCGTGTGTCCTCTACTCTCTCTCTCTCTCGGTTGGTCCGCCTTGCTCATTCTTCGGTCGTGCAGCGACAGGCTAGGGAGACCGCGGGCTGATTACGCCCTTCGTCCTGCTCGCTGTGGTAAACTGTACGGTTGTGTACAGGTCGAGTAAGAGGAGAGGAAGTATAGATATGTCGAGCTGTCACTCGGTTCTCTCGGGAGCGAACCCACTGGCTGGTTCATGGACGAGGGAAACGCGGTAGGAAGGTTGTGGAACCTCCGAGGGCAGAGAGACCGAGTGCCAGGATGGTTATGGAGAGAAGGCTTTCCAAGCCACCTGGGAAAGCACATTAGCGTTAAGCTTCGCAGGTTCAACCTACGAACCCTCTCTTCCCATCAACCACGCACATTTCATGTACGTCTATTGGTACATCTATCTATCTACAATGCCGGACAAAAGTTTCAGACCGACGATGAAAAATTTGCTTTAATAATAACCTCGCTAATCTTCGAAATCCGCTTTCTCATCAGCCCTTAACTTTTCAACGAAAAAGTCGAGCATCAGCTCCTGTAGAATTCATAAAACAAGAGGCTGGTTCTTTTCGTGTTAAGATAAAAAGGCTGCATTCTTGAGAAATCGCGATTTAATAATTTGGACTATTTCTCCTTAATGCAGAAGTATTGGCAATGAGAAACGTGTATTTTCACATCTGTGTAATTTATTATTAACAACGAACGTTTATAGAACAGAATAAAATTTCTGAAGAGGATCCGAACCAAAGATCGAAACTTAAAACAAACCAAATCAAATGATTTTTTTAAGCTTCATTTTCGTTATTTCTTATTGATTTTTTCATTTTATCTGATTTTTCGTAATTTTTCATCAATTTGCTCTCTAACATCCTGCTTAGCCTAATTTTCTAGTTTTTACAGTCTAGATTTATCGTAAGTGGAATAAGTCCCCCATCATATCCGAGCTGTCCTCTACGATTTTATGTATGATTAAAATATAACTTTTTGCTTCGTACCAGCTACTTTATTAAGTTAAAATACTTGAATTTTGTTTTCCTATTTTCCCTCCCGAAAAAAAAAAATCGTTTTTGCTCTTTCCTCGAAGTACTACTCCTCGTTACGGGTATCCTGGACTCGAACTCAAAAGTGGCCTCGAGACTGGAAGGAACCGTGTGTACCTTAGCGCGAAGAAACAAGTGCTTTCGAGATGTAGTGACTCAGAAAAAAACAATCGACGGTTTGGAAAGGTTGAAAAACGAAAAGAAAGGGTTCGTGGCGGAGGGGGGGGGGGGAAGAAACACAATATATTCTAGAAGGAGATTCAGGAAAAGGGCCCTCTCGAGAGAAGGACGAAAGCGTGCGAGAACGTGAACGCTTCGGGGCTATGCACACCTTCGAAGGTAATGCGAAAGGGGGAGGGGGAAGGGGTTTCGTACGGTGAAACGCGTTTGCTCATGTAAGCCGTGTCACGTCGTTCCCGGAGAATGCAATTTTCGTGCATTCGTGGGCGACGAGGCGCGAGTCTCGTTCCGCATGCACTTTATGCACCGCGGTGCATAATCCGCGCAACCGGGCATCTTCCCTTCGGCGTCTTCACTCTTTCCTCGTATGCGCGCGCACGTGTACGTGTTTGGGTTTGAGTTTGCGCGTCCGTGTCGTATCTAGGCATTTTCCGCACACTCGAATATACAGTCGCGAAGTCTCCGATCGTCCATGCAACGTTGGATTCTTTATCGAGGCTCTCACGAAAGGGAAACACACTTTCTGGGCACGAGAAAAAAGAAAAAAAAAAAAGAAGAAGAAAAAAAAACGACTCTAGAGACTCCCCGTACGGTCGCCGGAATTCAAAGTGTTATTTTTCTCTCACACTTGGCATATGGATGAACGCACACTCTCTTCCTGTCTCTCTCTCTTTCTCTCTTTCTCTCTCTGTCTCTGTTGCGCCTTTTTACTCAGCGGAGGCAATATATGGAGAATGCAACACCAGAATTCGTAGATCTCACTGCTTTTATTTCCCCCAGGTGAAATATTGCCAACCGGGAACAAAAAAAAAACAAAAAAAAAAAACCAAAAAAAAAAATGCGAATTCAATCATTCAACGATGGAAACGTTGATGATTTACCGACCCAAGCTGTTTTCGTATTCCTCGTATGATTTTTTTTCTTCCTCTTTTTCTTTCTTTCTCTCGCTATGGAAAAAGCGAATCCATCAATGACGAAGCAATTAACCGAGCACGCGGAATTGAGTTTCGTACAAATGCGATCGAACGTAAACGTTACCGTAGGAGATTTCTATATTTCTGATTCTTGCGAATGAATTTAATCCATCGGTACGTTTGGGTTTGCCGATGAATCTCTTCGGGGCATATGGGCGAGAACTCTCTTTTTTTCGGTTGCGTCGGATAGGGAGTAGCTAACGGTACTCCCGATCATCAAAATCATACGATTTGGGATTTCCACGATCGAAATATTGATTGCAGAGGAGGGTCTTTGGTATGGACCTGATAAGATGGGTCATCAGTCCCGTTCAACCCTTTTCCACTACAGCAAAGCGAAGAGGAGGGGGGGGGGGGTGCATATTTCGTCCTCGAAATATACCAGCACTGGTAATTCGTCACGTGACCACTAATTAGAGGTATACGAGTTAGCCTTTGTAGCAACTGTGCCACGATCGAATTCTGGTCTATCGGGGTATAATCCTAAAATCGAATACAACGAGGAGCGAAAGCTGAACATACCAATAAGCAAGCGCTTTACTGGGTCGGTGACGTTTTCTCAGAGGATTGTCTCGAAGGTGGTCATAACGAAAAGGAAGCTTTCGAGAAAGGTATCCAGGACATAATTGTAAAACGGAAATCCGTCTATCGATCCCAGAGTTCCCAGACGAAACGAGAAGCAAAGCACAGGGGCAGTTTCAAAGGAGCACGTTTCGGTAGAAAAGTGGGCGTACCGGACTCCACGTCTAGCAGGAGCTTGTCTCGGGGAACTCAACGAGAGAATCCCGTAATAATAATTCTGGCTTGCTCGCGGATTTGAAATCGGGAGAGAGAGAGAGAGGGAGAGAGAGAGAGAGAGGGAAAGAGGGAGACGGACAGAGATTGATTGATTGATATAATTTATTTTTAATTTTCTATATAATATATAATTATAATTAAGTATAATTATATATTATACTTATCATTAGTATATTATAGTTATATTAGTATATAATTTAATTATAATTATAGCAGTATATTATAATTATAATTAAATAAATACAATATAATTTATTTTTTATTTTATTCATATAATTTATTTTTATTTTAATGCTCCAGCGAACTTCCGGGCGAAGTAAAGTCAGCCTGAGAGAAATAATACAATAAAATTTGTAACAAAAAATAAAACAAGTGGAATTGAATAATACAATGAAAACATTTGTGGAAATATAGTAAAATAAACAGAAATTTAACTTAAACTAAAAAGTACAATGGATCAAACGTTAACTTGGACTTAAAGTGAATAAACCAAAACTTAACTGGAACTCGAAGCAATAATAATAATAATAATAATAATAATAATATAATAATGATAATAGTAAAATCGTAATAATGAAAAACCTAAACTCAAACAGGACTATATAGATAGAATAAGAATAAGAATAGAACTCAAGAGAACAAGAGGAGGGGGGAAAGTGAAAACTCTGTATCGGCACGAGGGATCCGTGATAAAGAGTAGCTTACAAAAATCGGAAGGAAGATAAGAAGTAATAAAGAATGAGCCTCGAGGTGGAAAAAAGAACGCAGTAATATTGAGAGGTAAAGTTTCTAGAAAGCAAAGAAAAAAAAAGGTAAAAAAAAACGAAACAAAAAAATACTTGATAATGGGGAATAAGAGTGACTGCGATGAGAAGAACGAGATTTGCAAAGAAACTTTGGAAAGCAAAGAGGATCGTTACACTCGATCGTCCTGGACTCGTGGTTTTTGTTTTTTACTGCGTTTCTTTTTTTGTTTTTTTTTTTTTTTTAATCTTGTGGTCTTCGGCACACCGGAACTTGTTCGAAATCCTGCGATTGTACAAACCTACCTGACCTCGCGAGTTTTTAACTTCCGCTAAGCGCGCCTCCCTCTTTCTCTCTCTCTCAGAGCCGAGTTGGCAAGAGTATAAAGGATCGAGGTTATCAGTACTTAAGAACAGGTCAGATAAGAGATTCTCGAGAATGTTCCAACGGGAATAATATTTTTTTTTCTCTGGACCCCCTCATCGTCAATTCTAAAAAAAAGCCGACCCGGGCGAGTACCGATTAGAGGAAGTTGCAGATCCTCGATATCGAAAGATACCATCATCAATGTATATCAACTCGCGACGTCATTTCAAGATTCGAAAGAAAAAAAAAAAACGAAAAAAAAAAAAATGAATAAATGAAAAACATGAAAAACAAAAATGGATAAAAAATTAATAAAATAGCAAATTAAAAAAAATAAAAAAAAATAAAAATAAAAACATAGCAAATCAAGAAAATAACGAATAAAAAAAAACAAATAACAAAAATAAAAATTGATCCAGTCGCTCGTCGAGTTTACGACGGGAGGACGAGCGGCATCGAGCTGCCTTACATTTGCATGAAAATTCGAAAACACCAGTTCGACGAGTATCGTACGTACACGCGCGGCAACATTCGTAAAAATCCGTTTTCGGTTTCGAAAGGCCGGGGGAACGATCGTCAGCGCGGAGAGGAGAAATTAAACAAAACGAGAACAACGAGGGCGAAAATCGCGTTCCGCATACCGGGTACGGGACATTCGACGCCGATACGGTCTTACAAACTTTGAGGGTTCGAAAAAGGAATTGAGAGATACTTTGTATGGTTAAAATGAAATTTGGAGAGCTTCAATGTATTTGTAAATTTGCGGTGAGTAAAAAGAGTTTTTGAAAAATACACTTTTTTGAAAAGTAAAATACGATGAATATTTTACTTATTTGACGTTGAATGAAATTTAATTCAAACGGTTATTCTTGAAGGTTTTTACATTATGAAATTTAATGAATTACAGGTTATAAGATATAAAAATAAAAAATAGAAAAATCTTGAATTGTTTAATTGTTGAGAAAAAGAAACTCTGACATTCGAATATTCTTTGTCCAGTATTTGTGACGTACAATTAATTTAAATAAAAACAAAAATAGATCTCCAACTATGTTTTTGCATTCGGTAATTTTTTTTTTGCAAATGCAAAAGAAATTTTACAGGGAAATGAAAATAAAAAAATGTGTATGCTCAGTAAAAATACCTTTTATTACCCACCGCAAAAGTATATGGAAAAAAGAAGACCGTTTTATCACAAAGTTTCAAAGGGCTTCCAAATAGTAAAAACCGCTAATTTTTTTTTTAATCAACGACGAAGCTTTGAACTAAAAAAAAAAAAGAAAAATTCAAGCTTTCGTTTTTTACGCACTGGAAAAATATCTAAAAAAAATAGACCCTTTCGTGAAGAGGTTTCAAAGGGTTTCCGGATGGTAAAAACTTGAATTTTTTTTTTTCAAATCCACGACGAAGCTTTGAACCTCGAAAAAAAAAAAATCTGAGCTTTCGTGACGCGAGGGAGTATAAATTGGTCGGACAAGTTGGTCCGAAGCGTCCCATAGATAGATGAAAAAAAAGAAAAGAAAAAAAAAAAGGGAATACGCGATTCTGTAAAATCGATTCTCCTAATGGACAATCAACGAACTGCTGGCTCGGCTGTTGCTCGTTGTTTCGTTCCTACGCGTCGTCCGTGTGTTGTTAACACTCTCGCGTGCCCCAATAACAATGGGAATTTCTGCTCGGCGTGACTGTTTCGAGTGAGAACGATTAACGTTCGTGCATACGTATATATTTATGCCACTCGGTCTCGACATCGCGTGCTCCATGGCCCCGAGCCCGCGTCATCGTCCGAAGGGAGTTGTTTGCCGGAGAAAGGAGGCGCAAAAATAAAAAATAAAAATACTAATCGGGAGGGCGAAAAAAGGTACCGGGGGACACTTTGTGGGGGCGTTGTACGTTGATTGCGTTTAAGGGAGTCGACCGTTTGCGGTGCCTCGTTCGGTGATGATTGTCGGATCAATTTCCCTGTCTTCAGAAAAATCAAATTTTCCCTTCGCTCGTTTATGATAACCCTTCGTACTTTTGGTAATTCTCTATTTTAGAAACTTTTTCAAAAAAAGATCTCCGATTTTTTTGTTGCTGGTAAATAGCTTTGTTTTGTTATAAATAATGATATTATTGATGAGGAAGAAGCTTCCTGCCAATCATGCATTTTTCATTCTTTTCCCCAAACTAACACAAGTAAATAAAGTGTGTTTGGGTTTGTTTGTTATATTATTGATGAGAAAATAGGTTCCTATCAACTATGAATTTTCTATTTTTTTTCCCAAACTAACCGAAACAATCCCAAACAAGTAATGTGTGTTTGGGTTTGTTTGGATAAAGGAATAAAAAAATTTTAATTCATACGGAGGAACGCGTCCACTTCGAAATTTCGAAACCACTATTCTCTCAACCGCCTGAACCAAATGTTATGAAATTTGTAGTGTGCATTCAGGATGATGGCACCGAGGGGCCCTTGGTCGCCATTGTGGATGAAAACGTTTCATTCTTGAGAAATCGCGTTGTAAAACGTTTCGACGATCTCTCTCGCACTTGTGTGTCACGTGGTTATATTCGTCATGCCCTTAAACTCAGTCATTTGTTTGGGTGTTTTTTAGGCACTTTTGTATCGCAATTATAAGATGGACTTGAAGTTCGAATCGTTGCGACACAACGAAATTTCTTTTCTCATTTTTTTATTTCCATAGATCTATTAATTGGCGAAATATTTTTTTTTCATATTTGAATTTTAGGTTATCACAATAAAGATTGGTACATTTACTGAGGTATTTTTTTATTACGATAGCAGTGAAAAAAAAGTAGAGAAATTAAAAAATAATTATTTTCGTTGCGTCGCAACGATGCGAACTTCAACCTCATATTATAAGTGTCCCACTGATCTTCGGAGTTACGAAAATCGATACGACTTCGAGACGAACTCGATTCTATTGTCGTTGTTTTTTTTGGTCGAGTTACCGAGCTATCTTCGTCGTGAAATTGACTCGCCGATAATTACTCGAGCGTAGAATCGGCTCGTCGATCTTTCGGCAAAAAAATCGCGGTGAGAAATAGAACGAACACGTGTAACGGGGATAAATCGATACAGCGATGTACGTATGTTACAATGACGGGAGGATCCGAGAGTGGCGACCAAACAGGGAGACTCGTGCGATCGGGGTCACTTTTTGCGAAAACGACGACCACTCGAGACAAAGCGAGCGCACGAATGTAGAGATTCTCCTGTATCGATACTCCGTTGGGTGACCGGAATTTATTCGATGTTTTCCTCGTCTCGTTTTTTCTTTTGTCCAGCGATAACACGGACGAGATATTTCGCTGCTGCTGCGCGTCACTTTTGAACAAAGTCGTCAAACGTATCGGGAAGAAGAAAAGGATTGAGAGGTTAGAAAGCTTCCTCGGTGCGATACGAGAAAACCAGGATGCTCCAGGATGATACCAAAAAACCTCTGGTCGTCATTTTCTCTTTTAGCTTGGTGCCCTTTTTATAGCTACACGAATTTCCATAAAAAGGCATCGAATTTTGAAATTTACAGAAACAAATGAAAAAATAGCATATTTCAAAAAATTATGTTAACACCTATACTAGATGTGATAAGTGAAAGAATTTATAAAAAAAAAGCCTTCCTAAAGATCCCCTGCCCATCGTCTCTCTGTTTTTGTACGATATATGCGGAAGGTGTCCGATGTCATCATACGGTGTTGCAATTCCCCAGCAGGGAATAACGACCCCCTTCCCTCCTCCCCAGAACGCTATAAATCAATTTAAATTAAAAACTCCGGAGCGTAATTTTCAAATCCATTTTAACGAACAGTAATACTGCTACGTTGGTAATTTTTAGGGTTTTAATAATGCTCCAATAATAATAAATATCAGAGCCTCCAGCAACGGAATATCAAAAGTGGAGGCCAATTAAAACAGCTCACTGTACAAAACAAACGTTTCCATTGTTTTGCCAAAAAAATCCTCAAACTCCGTAAAAACCAATTTTTCTCAAATTCGAGGTTATCTAATTTATTTAAAAATAATGCTCAATCAGCGATAATCGACAGTGATGAATTTTCTGAATAAAGATTTTTTTTTTCCGTTATTTCATCTCTGCACCGGAACTAAATAATATCTCGTTAAATCGACTTCGATTTTTTGCCGGTTTTACCGTATTTATTATTTTTATCATCGTTCCTATACGGGTTTCTATCGGTGCTTTTCCTTCTTCGCGGTATTTTCCTCCCGGCGATATCCATTTGGAAAATTGAATAGAAAACGCTCGGTTTTCAACCCTCGTCGGAAGCTCCACTCCGCACCCCCCCTCCCCCTTCACCACTCGTACTCTCAACGAGGCGTATTCTTTTATCCCTGGCCCGTTGCGTGTTCTCCTCCTTTATGCAAATTTGTTTAGGAGTGCATCACTCGTATCGCTTCTTATCGTTCGGATAATAATACATGGGAGAAATTTTGCCTATTAGGGTGCTTGAAGATCTCACTGAAATATTGCTCGTTGAACGGGTACATCGAGGTCGAGGAGTTACCTGCGTACGAGTCTCGTTACGTTACCGAATATATTCGACCTTCCTCTTAAGACTTTTCGAATTCATTGATTATTTGTTATCCCTGTTTAAGGATGTTTCGAAAAAAAGATGTTTTTTTTTTAAGGATCTGTTCTTGCGTTATACGAATTTGAAGATTAATTGTTTAAAGTTTGTATGAACCTTCTTAACAATCGTACTCAACTGTGGATTAAATTCGAAAAAGTTTGACCGTTTAAAAATCGTGATATTTGTCGCAAAAAATCGTTTTTTTTTTCACTTTTCGTTTGGAAATCATTCTAAATCATTCTAATAATTTGTTTCGCCCTCTTTTTCGAGAGGGACAAAGGCCGCGATTTATTTTTAGCATTGCATTTGGAAATCCTTTTTTTTTGTGAAATCCCCCTCCCTCTTCGCGGCCACAAATATAGACGTGGGGTATTTCAAAATTCCCAATTTTATCACGTATTTCCACGAACATTAAAACTCTGTAACTTGTTGGAGTAATGAAACGTTCCCGAGCCCAATTAATAATTTCACGGTGAAAAACGTGAAATTAGTCATTTCCGAGAAACGTGAAATTTAGTGAAATTGCTAATTGAGAAAAACGTGAAATTACTAAAACATAAAAAACGTAATTTCACGATGTAAAGCGAAAAATTTGTCATCGTTTTTCGAAAATGTTTTAAAACAGGAAAATCGTCCTCGAAATAACGATTTTTTCGCTAATGAAGGATAAATACGAAATTATAGTCAAATAATTCTCGTCACGAAATTATCCCCGATAAAAATTAATCGAGAAAATTTGGAATAATTTCGGTATGGTGTTTCCACTTGGGCAATGCCTGTTTTGAGTGGCCGTCGTTTAATCCCCGTCGAAAACTCTCGTCGGTTGAACGGCTCTTTTATTTCTCGCCATAAACAGCGCCACACGTGGGAGGGTTTTAGTTTTAAATTGTGGAAGTGGTACACCGAGATGAAAAAAAAAGAGAGAGCGAGAGGGAGGGAGGAAAAAAACGAGAGAGGGAGGAAAAAAAAGAGAGAGGGAGGACGAGATGAAGATGAGGGAGGAAAAAACGCCCGGGGGATGATTGTGTGTGCGATGACGCAGGGGTGCACGTAACAGGGTTGCACTGGAAGATCGGTAGGGGAAAATAAATTCGGAGAAGCGAGTTTGATGCTCTTTCATTTGTGGGATCCCCGGTGCGGTTGGATTTGATAACACGCAGCTGTGTCTGCTGATAAAAAAGGCGGGAGGGAAAAAGAGAGAGAGAGAGAGGGATAAAAACGAGGGTGGTGGATAAAAAGAAAGAAAAAAAAGTTAAAAAAACCGATATAGCAAAAGAGGGTAGGTGGTGAGAGAGTAGAGAGTGGATGAAAGAGCGGTTGGCTTTGATCCGATTCGAATCGAACCGTAAACGCATCCGCTCGTTTTCACTGAGTCTCCTCTGTATGGTTTATACGTGACACATATATATATAATACCCGTTACCCTTTCCCAGGTATATTTTCATTTTCGTCCTCTTTTATCTAAACCCTCATCCCGACGATCAAACCCCTCCGGTGTCGTTGTTTTTTTCTTTTTCCATCTGAAAATTCCCTCATTTGACGTTTCTCCGTTGGCCATCAACGATTGGCTCTTCCAGCTTCCAACTGGCTCAACTTTTTGCGCCAAGTTTTATTTTGTTCTGGCAGAGTTCATTAGTGAGGTTCCATGGTCGTTCGAGAGCTTCAACGCGATCGTTTTCGCCGTTTTTTCTTGTCTTTTCAGGCATCCCTCCCTCCTTGTTCTCTTCTTCTTTCCCAGTTAGATCGTTTTTGGCAAACGACGTTGGACCGTTGGATCAACCCTAATTAACTCTGGATTGGCCGATACACCGTCTGGAGTCTGTACAACAGCTCGAGCTTTTCAACGACTCTTAAAGGCGTTTTTAAACGCACATGCGATTTACAATCGTGGACCGTCCGCATCATGAGGCTAATGCACGTACTGATGAAATTGTCCACTAGAGTACGATTCAAGGAAGGCAAATGAGGGTTAGTCGCGTTAACGATACGAGCCAATTCCAGGCTCGAGTGTTTCCGCTTTTTTTTTTTGTGGAGCGGAAATCGTCGCTGCGAAGATTACCGCGGAGACTTTGGCTCACCACTCGGAGGGTGGGAGACGGAAAGAAAGAGGAAGAGTCTCGTTTGTTCGAGAGCAAAAAGAATGAAGAAAAAAAAAAACACCTGCCTGGAGATCGATCAGCCCGACGGTACGAGCTAATTGATGGGCAACTGGAAACGAAAATGACTCGTGCTAACGTTTGTACCAAGTAATTTGTTATTTTTTTTTTGTTTTTCTGTTTTTTTTTCTTAATTTCAAACCCGCCCGTAACGCTGCTCTGGACGGAAATTAATTCTGGCCGAGTGGCTCATTTCACCCCCCGAAACAATTTGTTTCGAAATAGAAATTTCAAATTCATCCACTCGTGCGGATTAACTCGTTGCCTAGCATCGATATAAATGCACCCCTCGTCTATTTTCAATCGGCACGGAGTTGCGCGTGAATAAATCAGCCGATTATGAAATCGAAATGACCGTTTCGAAACTAGCGTTTGTAACGAGAAATGAGAAATGTTGGACTCGCAGTAACGGTATATAAAGACCAGAATGGTTGGACGCCATCGAAAATATGGATAAATGAAAAAGAGTAAACGAAAAAATTCAATATCGATTCGATGAAAAATGGAACGAAGACCGGAAGTGAAAAAACATCGTGTTGATTATCTCTATCGATGAATAAAAAAAACACGTCTCGACGAATCAATAATCATTGTTGTTAACGAGACGATAAAAATGTTCTCGAATGGGCTTAAGAATATGTACATTCGACTTCCGGTTATCGATCGGACAAACGTCTCTCAGGAACCGCCAGGACACGAACCCTTGCCTTTTTTCTAAGGTTGGATATAAAGTCACATGAGAGACGAGAAGGGGAGTGCGCTCAACGAGGCTTGTGATTAATTAAGGTTCCCGTCTCGGCGGATAAAGTGAAGCGGAGATAGAGACCGTCGAGCTCGGCTGTCTAGTCATCGCGATGTATATGTGTGGCGGGAGCCCAATGGCAACTTATCTCGAGATCCTGCTGGCCTCGTAACACGCAAAACTTTCGGTCGTGGCCCTCTATCTAGCGTTTTCACTCTCTCACTTCCGTTTCACTTCGCACCCTTCTCGGAGCCACGTTCATCAGCGAATTGAGAAAAGCTGCGCGAAGATGGTGCGAGTGTGGTCCAGGATAGACCACCGACCAACACGAAACGGGAAAAAAAGTGCGTGGCGCGGTGAATCGATTTTTATTTATGGAGGAGTACCCCAGTCGATTGCAAACAAAGTAGGCCAATTTTGGGAATTTTTATCTCGAAAACTATTCGTCCGATTTTATTGGAGTTTGATTTATACGAAAGTATAAG
>JAPYZJ010001144.1:0-40748 GCA_030522765.1 Ophioninae sp. B BG-2022a | reverse complement strand
TCGATTTTTGCCAATTTTTCCATACATACCCCTTTGCCTCTTTTTTTCCGATTTTTCAAGTGGACCTCCCGGGAAAACTATACGAGATATCGATACGAAACCAACGCCATTATTCAAGTCAGGCAAAAACCTTTTCCAAACTCACCAGATAAATCTCCGCAGCTAATAAAAAGCTCACCCTACGACCTTTTGAAATCTCGTGATTTTCGAGATTTCGGAAATGTAACCGGGAAACTCGAAAAATATTTTTTTCCGTTTTTAAACTCTTAAAAGGCTCTATTTAATCGAAAATTTCCCGCTGATTACGAGCATGCCCAAGTTTTCACCAAAAGTGCAAAATAAGACAGGGAAAATGCAAAAAAAAACCTTTCCAGAATATTTTATCGACAATTTTCCCTAGAACTGAAGAGTTCAACGCGAACCAAATTGTGGATTTATCTTCAAGGTATAAAAATACATCTCCATGGACCTGCGATTCGACACTAAACGTCTAAATATAATAATTATTTCGAGTCTAATTCCACTGAACGACTTGATTGGCTGCCTTTAAAAATTAATAACAATTCAAGGGTTGATCCGAGAACCATACATGCTCGTATCAATCGACTCAGAATTTCACCCCCAACTTCCCCCAAGGATGACAAACTTTCGTGGGACACCCTGTATACACAGAGGCAAACAGATAATCGTGACCGGATAAAACGCGTTCAATCTCGCGTCGCCAATCAACGCAAGAGAGAGAGAGAGAAAGAGAACAAGAGAACGACAGAGAGAGAGAGAGAGAGAGAGAGAGAGAGAGAGCCAGGAAGATTGGGAAAGAAATGAAAGCTGAGAATTTCGCGGAACGGTTCATCAAGGGAATTGAGAATCGTCTCCGAGCTTGGTCTTGCTAATGCAGAGAAAAGTACAGAGCATCCTCGGTCTTTTTTTCTTCCATCCCTTCGTCCTTTTCCTTCCTGGAGTAAACCCTTTTCCTCTCTCTCTCTCTCTCTCTCTCTCTCTTTCTCTCTCTCTCTCTCTCTCTCTCTCTCTCTCTCTCTCTCCCTCTCTCTCTCTCTCTCTCTCTCTCTCTCTCCTCTCTCTCTCTCTCTCTCTCTCTCTCTTTCTCTCTCTCTCTCTCTCTCTCTCTCTCTCTTTCTCCCTTTTGGCTCGATCAGGATGGAAGTCCAGTAGATGGCAAAAGAGAGTATTATTATTGCTATCTTCCTCTCATTTTCGCATTTCTTCGCTATTCCAACCGCGATCTTCATCACCCCCTTTGCTTCCCCTTCTCCAGGGTCGCATTACGTACATCGGTGACTTTTTTTTTCCTTTGGGTCCAAGTGACGAGACAACGACTATGAAAATGTTCCTTCCAGGCGAAGTTAATTTTGCGGCGCAAAGGAAGTGAAACTTCTCGGTGTCGTTGTCTCGAAATTCGCTGCAGTCGTTACCGCCCCGTCTCGTGACAAACGGAATTGGCTCGCAGATTATACAGCGAGCCCGGAATAAAGGGGGAGAAAATGAAAAAAAAAACAAAAACAAAAAAAAATTAACAACGAAATGAAAAATAAAAAAGATACGAAAAAAATGATCCTCGTGAAGCCCAAACTACTATAAGACGGAGAACGAAGGAAGGAGTCAAGAAATACGAGAGAGAGAGAGAGAGAGAGATGGCGAGGGAGAGAAATTTGCGGCTTGTCTCGCTACAACGGCCAATAATTTGATACTTGGCCGACGGTCATTTCACTCAGTCCCATAACCGCGTCGTTTCTTCGCAATTTTTTTCTCCTTCCTTCTTCTCTCGTATCCTCCTCCCCCCCCCCGCTCTTTTCCATTTCTTTTTTCCTCTTTTTCGCTCATCTCCCATTTCCGTTGCTCACGGAGGTCTTGTAATCTAATATTAATAGGTGCACGTGGTTTTTGTTACCTTATTTTCGTTATTTTTCTTCGCATTCATTTTTTCCTCATTTTGGTTTTTTTTTTTTAAATTTTTTTTCACGAGACACATCGAGAGCCTCTTTCGAAGCCTGGATCCCAACACTTCCGGCCACATCACTCTAGACGCGTACAAAATTGGCATGTCCACTTTGGGCATCTGTCCCCTCGATTCGGAACCAAATCTATCCCCGGCCGGTTCCGTCGACAGGGAAACTTTCGTTAATGAAGCGTGAGTTCATTTTGATTTTGTTTTACCCTCGATGCAGCGCCGGTTTTTTTGGAATTGAAGGTCGAATCGTTGAAATCCAACGCTTTCGTCGAATTTTGAGTTATTGAAAAATGATTCTTTATTATTAGTATTATTTTGCAATTTTTAGTATTATTTTTTTGAGTGTTATTTTTTTGAGTATTATTTTTTTTAGTATTATTTTTTTGAGTGTTATTTTTTTGAGTATTATTTTTTTTAGTATTATTTTCCAATTGAACATGATTTTTTAAATATTGTTTTACAATGGGAAAAGGATTTTTAAAAATCATTACTCAATTAAAAAATGATTTTCTTATATTATTTTTTTATTGAAAAATTATGTCCTTATATTATTTTTCAATTAAGAAATGAAATCTTTACATTACTCTTCAATTTCAAAGAATAAAAATGTAGGGGTTGAAAGTAAAAAAAAAAAATCGTGTACCTCGAAAGATTTAAAGCTGAATTTTCCCTCTTCAAAACCATTTTTCTGCCGTTAAAAAAAAAATACGTATCTCCTAGATTTCGATGAAGAATAACGTACCAAAAAATCAGGGAAACACCGGAAACGGTTATCTCGTTAAAAAAAAAAATTTATCGAGCGATAAAAATGTGAAAATAAAATAAAAAGAAAACAAATAATTTTCTTTCGCGTTTTTTTGCGAAAAAAAAGATTTTTTCGAACAATAAAAACGGGAGAATAAAAGACAAAAAATAACAGAGAAGATGTCAAACACGAGAAAACACGGGTTGTCCCATGAATTTTCCGCTCTTTTCCACTTTGCTCAATCTCGACTCCGGCTGGACATTTTTTTTCTTTTACAACGGGAATTTCGCGAGGATTCACCGTTCCATTTCTCTCGCTGTTGGCGAAGCGTAATCGCGTGCGCACGAACGAATCGTACCGCAGTCTTATCCCGAGGCAAAATCCAGCATCTCCTTCCTCTTAATTTCCCATCAAAGCAGTTGACAACGAGCTCTTCCAACTAGCTCAGATTAAAATCCTCCTATCTTTTATCATCCGCCATATTGGAATTCGTCGTTCTAACCTAACTTTTTTAAAAAGTACTTCAACTGTATTTTTTTTTTTCGGGTGAACTTCCGAAAAGTGTATATCACCGATCGATCTGAAATTTGGTATGATAACGTATTTTGACCTCCTTATCACGAATATCGAAACGAAAATTGGCGCAAACGCTATTTTGCTTGGGTTTGTTTGGGTTTGTTTCGAGTTTTTTTTTGGATTTTAAGTAGTTCAAAATGGAATGTTTTGGAAAATGGAAAATGGAATTGTTTCGAAGGGAAAATAGAATTAAAATCGTGCTAGGAATGCACGATTATCCATAGCGAACAAATAGAATTTCTCTTTCATTTTTTCATATTCAAAATGGCGTTTTCGGCAATTTTCGTTGCGATATTCGTGATAAGGAGGTCAAAATATGTTATCGTACGAAATTTCAGATGAGGTTGAAGTTTGCAACGTTGCGACGCAACGTAAATCATAATTTTTTTATTTCTCTATTTCTTTTTCACTGTAATCGTAATTAAAATACCTCAATAATTATACAAATCTTTATTGTGACAACCTTGAATTCAAATGTAAAAAAAATTTTTCGTCAAACGATAGATCTGAGGAAATAAAAAAAATGAGAAAAAAGGGCCTGTGGGAAGTGACACCCTAGGTCTCCCGCAGAATACAAAAAACTCCAGGAATCCCCCCCCCCCCCCCCCCCCCCGATGACACACTTCGTCGCACGTTTGCCCCGCGTCTGGAAAATAAGAATTGCCGGATAAGCCGATTCAATTTCAAAGCCGAGTGCCCACCGGACGGATGATCCCCCAAGGCGGGTTCACACGGGAAAACACGACCAGTTCGCGGCTTCTCATGACTGACCCTCGTCCCCTCATTACCGGAAGTCCAAATTCCAAAGTTTCTTCTTTCTTTATTCCACAAATCCTCGCGACGTTCCATTACGATTATCCTTCAACTTCTTTTTGCAAATTCCTCTGCCAATATCACACTTCCGGTTCAAAGCTTTATCCAATTTTCAAAACGCACCGAAATAAAAAAAGATTGAAAATTATGGAGAAGTGGGTCACCACCAAATATAAAAAAAAATGCAATATTAAAGAATGATATTTTTTGTCACCATATATTGCACGTATGTTAATTAGAATTATTTTTGAATTTTAAGGGGGTAGTAAAGTGAGTATTATTTTTTAATTTAATTTAAATCTTTTATTTTTATTTTTATTAGAAAAAGGGGAATAATACTTGCGATTTTATTTCAGTATTGTGAAATGTTTATTTTTATAAATATCATCACTTTTCATCATCAATTTAGACGCCAAAATTCTTTAAAAATTCCCTTTTTTGTCGGTTCCTCGAACTCTAAAACCCCATGACTTAAGGGGTTAATAAATAAATCTCGTCACCATACATTGCACGTATGTTTATTAGTATTATTTTTTAATTTCAAGGGGGTAGTAAAGTGAGTATTATTTTTTTATTTAATTTAAATCTTTTATTTTTATTTTTATTAGAAAAAGTGGAATAATACTTGCGATTTTACATTATTAAAAAATATTTATTTTTATAAATATCATCACTTTTCATCTTCAATTTAGGCGCCAAAATTCTTTAAAAATTCCTTTTTTTTGTCGATTCCTCGAATTTCAAAACCCCATAACTTATGGGGGTGATGAATAAATCTCAATCTTCTCGGACTAAAATTCACAAAATTGGCGGGGTGTATGTTTGCAAATTTTTGCATAAATTACCAAAACCTGTTTTGGAGAATTTTGGTATGGCTGGACGTGAGGGAAATATTTTTGAGGGACGTAATTACGCGTTCTATATTTGCACTAGGTTACACGTACGTTTCAACAAAGCTGCGGAGGGCCAAGGGAGGGCTGCCAGGGAGGCCCGGTTGAGAGGAATTCTCGCCTCGGTCATAATCTCGGTGGGTCTCTCCGGCTCGTTTTATTGACTCGATGATTTTCTGAAGTGTGCAGCGTCCGACGAGACGCGTGCTCTCCGGTAATTTAGTTCAATTGGCTCGCGCTCGCATCCCGCTCAATTCTTCCTTTTCATCTTTTCTATGTGCTCCTCTTCACCAACCATCTAAATACGGAGCCATACGTATGTACAGGGTGTTTCAAAATTCAAATCTTGATTAATTCAAAAGATGATTAATCACTTCGTGATAATCAAATATGACGAAATCATCAAGTATGATCAAACCCAAATACGAAGCCGTACGTATGTACAGGGTGTTTCAAAATTCAAATCTGAATTAATTCAAAAGATGATTAATCACTTCGTGATAATCAAATATGACGAAATCATCAAATATGATCAAACCCAACCAAATATCATCAAACCCAACCAAATATGATCTCATTAAAACTATCAACGTTATCAAAATCGTAATTTTTATCATTCGTCAAAATAATTTGAAAACGCGTGGAAAATGTACCGCGTGAATTTTCACCTCGCGAATTTTCGAAATCGCTTTTCTCATCAGTGGTTCAATTTTTAATAAAAAATCGACTATCAGTCCTCGTAGAATTCACAGCCTCAGAGTTTGATTTTTCAATTTCACTATCGAAATTTTTATTCCTTAAAAAATCACTTTTTAAAAAATGTCAACTATTCCTCTCTCCACGTGGCACTCGAGTGTGGTACATCTTTTACGTAAATTCTTCACTTATTTTTACGAGTTTGAAAAATGGTCGAAAACCTCGAAAACTACACCAAACCACCCTTATAGAGATTATACTTAATCCGGATTGCCATAAGAAGATAATATTGCCTGTCTGCAATATTATCGTTGAATTTTGAGACACCCTGTACATATATAAATACATATGAATGCATGCATCCACACAGATAAATATAATTATATATACGAAGGATCTTCGAAGCTCAAGTAGTAAATAGTATCTGGCAACCTTTTTTCTCCCCCCTCCCCCTCCCTCCCCCCTCCCGCCCCTCAATCCCTTATCGTCTATTCTTTCGTGTCGTCTTGAGGACGTGTCTTTTTTCATCAGCCAGGTCGTCGTTTCGAATCGAGACGACAATGACGTCAGTCATCTTTGGGTCAAGTGGGAGTCATCAGAGAGAACTGGAGGAGACTCGAGTTCACGATTATGAACGACAGCCCTGTGTCTCGAAATTAGCAGACGAATCTTAATGCATTCTTACTTATAAATATACATAAAAAATCGGTCCATCTTTTCCTCGAAGGATCATTTTCGAATCCTCATCGAAATCTCTCGATCACCTCGAAACTCGAAAAATCCACTTTTTTCAATTCAGCAATTCGATCTTCAACCGTTAATAATCGATATTGATTCAGTGAAAGTTACAAAAAAAAAAAATCGGCGTTTCATCGAATCCTAAAAATTCCGTTATCGTTCAACCTCGTTCTCTCTCTTTTTGCCAACGCGCTTTCTAACGTCTATACATTGTCTGTCACTGTAGAAAACATCGCTTGACGAAAAAACTCGAGGCGATGATCAAGAAATCCGATTGACACGAGGATCGTTTTTCGAACATGGTCGATGCTGAAAATCCAATAATCGATTGGCAATGTAAATTTGAAAAAAAAAAAAAACGATCTAATAACGTCGTGATTTAACAAATAACGTCGTTTACAAGAATAATAAATAAAATGATAATAAAAATAATTCACATTAATAATAATTATTATTATTGCGATTATCGTACCTTTTATTTAATAATTGTTAACATAATAGTAATAATAATAATAATAATAATATAATAATAATAATAATAATAATAATAATAATAATAAATAATTCATATTAATAATAATTATTATTGCGATTATCGTATCTTTTATTTTATAACTGTTAACATAATAATAATAATAATAATAATAATAATAATAAATAATTCATATTAATAATTATTGTTATTGCGATTATCGTATCTTTTATTTTATAATTGTTAACATAATAATAATAACAAAATAATAATAATAATAATAATAACCATATGAATATCGTACTCGTCGACACTCGCTAATTATTTAATCGCGAAAGAATTTATAAATTGATATATTTGACGTACGAGCAAACGAGGGGTTGATTTCTGCAAATACGTGATCGGGGATTTGCGTCACGGGAGATCCGATACGAAGGAAACTGGATATGGATCCGATCGCCTTTACTGATCGCTCTCTCTCGTTATCTCTCTCTCTCTCTCTCTTCGCCTCCCTCTCACCATCTCTCGCTTTCTTCTTCGAGGAGTTGCAAAACTGTACGTGCGTTGATCGCACAGAGCGTTCTCGATAATTCCTCGGACACTGCGTTACAAGTAAACGGGAATGACGTGCATATATATATAGATATGCACTTTCGTATATACCTACATGCATCACAGTCGATTCGGTATGCACTCGTACGTTCGCTCATTTTAGTCACGGTTCGCTGCGAATTGGCCCACATCTCTGACAACCGCAGATTTTTTGCGGTGTTTCTCTCTCTCTCTCTCTCTCCCTCTCTTATTTTTATTATTATAAAATTATTTTTTTATTATTATTATAATGTTATTTTTTATTACAAAATTATTTTTATTATTATTATTATTATTATTATATTTATTATTATAATATTATTTTTTATTATTATTATTTTTTTTTTCTTTTTAGGAATGATTATATTCCTTGCGTTGATAAGTTTAGTTTTTAAGCGACACTTTGTTGTATCTCTGGTTTATACCTTTTTGCCTAAAAGTGTTATTGCACTGAGGCATTTCTTTTTTTTTTTTATTTTTTTTTTATTTTTATCTCTTTTTTTTTCTCTCTCTCTCTCTCTCTCTCTCTCTCTCTCTCTCTCTCTCTCTCTCTCTCTCTCTCTCTCTCTCTCTCTCTCTCTCTCTCTCCCTGTCCTTTCTCGATACATATCCCAATCCGTAAAATCGGGCAGTATCGCAATTTGAACATTTTTTTATTTTCTTCTTGTTTGCTGTTTCGTTATTTGAACAGTGCGTAAGTGAATCAGCGCACTCTTACGAACGTGCACGCATTTTCAGTGGAAAAGGATCGCAGCTAGGGAATTTTCGAAAGTGAAAACCGCAATAGCAATACCTACAATTTTCCGACACCTCAATTTTTCGCCACCGTCTAGAGATTTTTATACGATTTGCACGAGCGAACAAAAAAATATGCAACTTTTTTTTTTTGCCTAATCGTGTTTCTTACATCTTTTGAAATTTTGGTTTTCTTTTCGTTTTCATTTTTCCGATCAATCAGTTTTTCCAATATTTGTATCAATTTTTCAATTTCTATAGGTTTTTCAATCGATTCGTTTACTTTTCGTTTTTTCTATTCATTCTTATTTCTACGTCGCAAAATGAAATTCTTTTGAATTTTTCGTCATTTTAGCGATTTTTGAATTTAGTTTTTATTATTTTAAAATTCATTATTATTATTATTTATTCATTTTTTCAATTGTTAAAAAATTAGTTTTCTTTTTTTTTCAGGAAACAGAGAAAAAACGTTTTATTGCCAATAGCGGAATAAAACTTTTTCGAGAGATATTGTTGGGAGTTTCGAATATTTATAGGATTCCTTTGTCTACCCTTATCGTTTTCAAACGAAATTCATTCAAATTTTTCGTCATTTTAGTCATTTTTGAATTTAGTTAGTTTTTATTATTTCAAAATTCATTATTATTATTTATTATTTATTCATTATTTATTAATTAATATTTTAGCGATTTATTATTTATTTTAGCGATTTTTCAATTTAGTTAGTTTTTATTATTTTAAAATTCATTATTATTATTATTTATTATTTATTCATTATTTTTCAGGAAACAGCGAAAAAACGTTTTATTGCCAATTGCGGAATAAAACGTTTTCGAGAAATATTGTTGGGATTTTCGAATATTTTTGGGATTCCTTTGTCTACCCTTATCGTTTTCAAATGAAATTCATTTGAACTTTTCGTCGTTTTAACGATTTTTAAATTTAGGTAGTTTTTATTATTTAAAAATTCATTATTATTATTTATTATTTATTCCTTATTTCAATTGTAGAAAAATGAGTTTTCTTTTTTTTCAGGAAATAGGGAAGAAACGTTTTATTGCCAATTGCGGAATAAAACGTTTTCGAGAGATATTGTTGGGATTTTCGAATATTTTTGGGATTCCTTTGTCTACCCTTATCGTTTGTAATTTTTCTTGCGTCGTTTTGTCTCAATTGGAGGCAATTTAAAAAACGGCTCTGATTCATAGTCCCGCGGGCATAAGCGTGGGTTTTTAGTGCAATGGGGATTCTTGGTATTTCGCAACGGCTAGGGGTAATGACGAACCCGCGCGGCGACAAACAACACGTCGTCTCAAATTCGTTCTCCCGTTTCTCAATCCGTGTCGACTTTGCGTCCCGCCACTCTCCGAGCGATTCGTGCCAACGAGAAACAAAACAAAGCATCGAATTGCTCAGCGAGATGTACAGTAACGAACGGAGAGGTTGCGGTGTGGCGGATCGCGCGTGTATGCGTGCGTCTATGGGCCATCTCGCGTTGATCGGTCGTTGCGAAAATCATTAAAACTGGATCGATCGAATCGGACCTGTTGGATGGATTTTTATCGAAAATGGCAAATTTCAAGCAAAAATACCAACCCAAACAAAAATTCGAATATTTATAAACAAACCCAACGAAAGTTGAATTAATTCGGTCGGATTTGAAGAAATGCAACGTTGTGGGAATAAACCCAAACAAACTCAAATAAATTAGAAAACGCGCTGTGAGTAAACGGATATCGATATTTAACGATTTTTGCAACTCGAAGAAATTATTTGGGTTTTGATAGAAAATGGCAAATTCTAAGCAAAAATACCAACCCAAACAAAAATTCGAATATTTATAAACAAACCCAACGAAAGTTGAATTAATTCGGTCGGATTCAAAGAAATTCAACGGGGTATGAATAAACCCAAACAAACCCGATCGATATTTACCGATTTTTGCAGCTCGAAAAAAATTCTCTGCATTTTGTTCGAAAATGGCAAAATTTAAGCAAAAATCCCAACCCAAACAAAAATTCGAGCATATCGAAAGAAATCCAACCAAATTTCAACGAATTCGATCGTATCCAAAGAAACGCAACGGTATGTAAAAAAAAACCAAAACAAACCCAAAACAAACCCAAACAAACTCGATAACGCGCTCTGCATTTTGTTCGAAAATGGCAAAATTTAAGCAAAAATCCCAACCCAAACAAAAATTCGAACATATCCAAAGAAATCCAACCAAATTTCAACGAATTCGATCGTATCCAAAGAAACGCAACGGTATGTGAAAAAATCCCAAAATAAACCCAAAAAAACCCAAAAAAACCCAAACAACCCCAAACAAACTCGAAAAAGCGCCGCGAGTAAACATCTATCGATATTTACCGATTTCTGCAGCTCGAAGAAAATCGTCTCGAAACCGGTCGAGACGAATCGGAAGGGCTCTTATATTCGTGCACGGTTCGTTCGTGTAACGAGCCGAACCGCGTTCGACCGCGACCGTAAAGGATACTCGGGGAGGTGTGAGTGAGTTCTCGGGGCTGTATAAGTGCGTGCGTGAAATTCGAGCGTACGTACCGGACTGTGTTGTGTGTCATTGCCCGTGAGTGGATTTAACGGGTGTGTTGCGCGACCGTGGCGAAACGCTGAGTCTTATACGTGTGCGCGCGCTCGGTGGTCGAAACGTATATATGCGATTCGGGCGATTTAATGGCTTCGAGTCAGAAGGGCGTAACTGCTGGATCATTGCGTACATTTCTAACGTCGATGCCTCCGTGCGTGCGGTAATGACAATTATGAGGTGGCCATGACCGTTTTCTAACGATATTGCGCGACGAATTTCCAATCGAGCTGTATATCATTTATAAATGGACTTTCCGAAGCTTTTAAGAAATTTTAAAAAACTTTTTTGGTGCCTAGCGTTTGCTGAGAGAAAATTGAAGCAAAAAATCAAATTTTCGTTTTATTTGACAAATTTTTTTCCCGCATTTTAACCCCTCAACGCGTAATTGTATTTTAGGCACCTCAATACCGTGAACCTGGGTCGTTTTCGTCTTCGCTCTACCACACCCATAATTATTCATGCAAAAATTTGGAAAAATTCATAGTTTATCTTTACAATATACTTTTCAAGGAGAAATGTTGTTTTTTGAATTTTTCTTGTTTTTTATATTTTTTTTTTGATCAAATATTGAACAACTCGCGAAAACACGTGTTTTTTTAACAAAAATATAGCGGAGGTACAAATTATGGGAACTATTTTTAATAGCAGGTTGTTGAAAAAAAAAAAGTTGCTTTTTACAGTAAATCGTAACCCTACGGATTGCCGTTGAGTGACCTTGCTTCTGTTCGGATCTCCGTATAAACATTTCTTCATAGATCTCGCGTTCTTTCTCATTCGCGTTCGTCTTCGCCATCCGCTCTCATTCTCTGGCTCATTCGCCGCTACGCAGATGATCAACTCAGGAGTGCCCCTTTTTACTCGTTTTCTCAACTTTTTACTCGCGTTCTCGGTCTCGTTTCTCTTCATCTGTATATTCCCGTCCTTGAGCCGTTTCCAAGCTCATCGATGTTACGCATCGATTCCTTTCGGACCAAGTGCGGAAGGAACGAGAATCCGTGTTGATTCGAATGTACTTTTTTTTTCATTTCGAACTTTCGCCTCGCTCAGTCGCTATTGGCTCGGAGAAAATAGAAACGTTGTTTAATAAAGGTTTCATATTTTTATAAAATTTATAAATTTTTTAAAATAATTTATAAATTTAAATTTTATAAAATTTAGATTTATTAAAGTTTATAAAAATTTAAAATTTCCTAAAATTTAAATTTATTAAAGTTTATACAAATTTTTAATTTCCTAAAATTTATAAATTTTTTTAAATAATTTATAAATTCAAATTTCATAAAATTTAAATTTATTAAATTATATAAAAAATCTTAATTTTATCAAATTTTTATAAACTCTAATAAATTTAAATTTTATAAAATTTAAACTTATAAGTTATTTTAAAAAATGTATAAATTTTATAAAATGTATAAATTTTTATAAAATTTTAAATTTTATAAAATCTATAAATTGTTATAAAATGTTATAAAATTTATATTTTTATAAAAATAAAGAATTTGATTAACTTTCGAACTTCTAATATACAAGTCGATAAAAAATATAATTTTCCCAAAAATAAACAAGCGTAAGATAGAAAACTCGAGAAACAAACGAAACTGTAAAATAAAAGAAGGATCGATCACTAGATGTGGTGAAAGCGTTCGCGCGATCATCGATTTTCTCGGTTTTAATCCAAGCGTGACGCAAGTAGTCCAAGCGCGACCGGTAGAGTGCGCCAGAGTTTTGTTCCGATCGCGAGATATACACGTAGCGTGGAAACGACCCAAAGTAAATGTCCGAGCCCCTCCCGTCCCTCAGGCTTCCTCGCAGCACGCAATCGGGCGACTGTACTTCTCGACGTCGTCGAGAAAACGAGAACGAGCGCGTTGTGTAGCTCTGGCTTTGCCCCTGAGGGCGCTCTTGGGATTCTTCGATGTCGAGTGGCGGTGGGGGGGGCAAAGTTGCACGAGAAGTGGTTGAGTGGAGGAAGGAGTAGCCACCGAGCTTTGGGTTAACGCTCGCCGAGCAAAGTCGCCAGTACGATTCCCCGCTCGTTTACGACAGGGTCGTCATGTCGATTGTAACGGCGAGAAACCCTCGGAGACACTCGTCCCACGTAATTTCGATTCAACGCTGATTAAATTCGGCGAAATTAGCAATTATACAAACCCAAACAACGGACGATGTCGATGTGAAAATTACACAGTGGAAATCCGCGCGTTATTTTGGAACGACGCGATATCGCGAATATCCGGGGAAATAAGTTGACGGAAGTGCGGCTGGTTTGAAAACTTTGTGAAAAGGAAGAATTTTATGATGAACGAGTGATTTTTCGTAAATAAAAGTGTATTTATATATATATATATTTTTTTTTTGTAATTTTCATATATATTTATTTGCGAAAAAGAAGATTTCGTTGAGCAACAGCGAACTCTGCCGGACGATGAAATTCGCGAGTGATTTCGTTCGCTCTGTGATACTTTTCCTCGGAACAATTGTCCTTTTGTTTCTCGCGGGAAGAGCACACGGAGCTCCTGCACGCTCGAACGTTCCGAGCGCGGATCAGTGCGACTGGAGTGGAAGGTTCGTTTCTCAACTTTTTTAAAAACGAATAACAAAATCACCGACGATCATGTTTGGGTTCGTTTGGGTTTGTTTGGGTTTGTTTGGATTTCGCATAATCTTCCATTTATTCAAATCCGCGTGGCGTAAAAAAAAGGTTTACGCGAAAAAGCGTTTTTTCCTTGGAACGAACGATGGCTGTGTTTGCGCCTGCGTCGTTTTCCGCGAAACTGTGGCAACGGTAAATGTGTTTACGTACGTGCTCCTTCGAGCGAGAGATTGAGGCAAGAAAAGAAAAAAAAACGAGTGGTCTCATTTTTTTACTACATTGCCGTAACGGTGCGCAAGATGTTTTTTTTTTTGCCCCTCTATCGCTTCGTCCTCGGTGGATTTTCTCACATTCGCGAAACACGAGAGCGACGCGGTAATTGGCCGGTAGAGGGAACTAATCACGAGCCCAATGATCCATTTTTGGCGTTTCATAGAACGGGAACGGTTTCACTAGCGTATCGCCAAATACGATAGCGTGTATGTTCCTTTCACTCATCTTCCGTCTCGCTTGTTCGCAAGCTTCCGCGTATACCCTCTTGTTTTCAAACGCGACTAGGAAATTGCCCCTCCGTGGACCGGTCGTTATTAAAGGACCGTAGAAATTGTAAATTTCTCGAACGATTTCACGAAAGTACGATACTCTGGAACGGCGCTTCAAATTTCCGCTTCATTTTTGTTTTATATTCTATCCGCCATTTGCACGAAAAGAGGTTAACACGAATTTTGTTTTCGAAAAAAAGTTTGGGTTTGTCTATTATTATTATTCATCTAAATTTTATTTGCGTCTATTATTATTATTACTCGTGGAAAAAACAGATTTACCCTTTTTTCAAAATCATCGTTTCCAGCTGCTGTTTATTTATTTTCTTTTTTTTTCATTCTTTAACCTCCACGAATCTCTACGATCATCAACGATTTCGCTTCAGTAAACAAATCCACTTTACGGAAACCGGAAGTTCCTCCGTAGGTCTCGCTGGCGCACCGCCGTCAAAAAGTCGGAAACGCATAACCTATTTTGCTGTTTTGCTTACACAACGATCTTGAACTCTGCGTTGGGTCACACAAAGTGCCAAGACTGATCGCTCTAGCGTCGAAACGCGGAAGCTTAAAAAATTCAGTGCAAGATATTTTCCATGTGCTTTTCGATATAAATCCTACGATAAGTCTTATCAGGTTTCCTATATTTTCATCGTGTAAATAGTTTACAACGATTATTTCGTAACGGTAGCTTGAGAAACGTGAAATCCGTTCTGAATTTTTGAACCGCCGAGTCTTCACTGTTGCGATCGCCATCTAGGCTGACGCCTGCGCTCTTTTGGATTTTCTCCTCGCTACCGACAACATAAAATTATATGCACAGTATATATATATACGTGTATCGTATTTCTCGCTGAATCGCTAATTGCCTCCCTGACGTTTGCAAAAACCATAATAACGTGATTCAAGAGCGGCAAGGTCGAACTACTATGGAGATTTTTTTCAATCCTTCACTTCTTTTTCCCCCTCCACTGTTTCTTTCGCCGTCCCTACTCGTGCGATAGAGCACGCGTTACTCGCGTGTCGCCCACCACCGTCGGTATATTCTTCGATTGTCCCCCCGTGTGGTGTGCTACTCCGTGTACGAAGAACGCGAGGAATTCTCGACTCATGAAAGTCAGAAGTTGTGTATACGTCGAGCAACGTGTAATGGAACGTATGATAATTTAATGGCAGCCCGAGTGAAAAGAGAATCGTGTTTTATTAAAACACGAACCGGTCGGAGCCGCGGATATAGCGGCAAAACCGGTTTGATCCGCGCGATCGATGTACGAACACCGCGCGAACTGTCACATGCGTGCCGCGCCCTCGGACGGATCACTTTGGTAGTAGCACCTCGTTCGTCTCTTTGCTCCCTCTAGTCGCTCGGTTGATAATGTTATTATAATGGATTCGTAACTGCATTATCGAATGTTTCCTAACGAAATAATGCAAATTTGACAAATTCAAAATTCAAAATGCAAATTCAAAATCTGGATACAGAGATGATGCACGATACACAAATTTTAAGGTTTCGAAACATGGACGGGTTACAATGTTTTTATGGCTGTGAAGTTTGCATCGTTGAAAATTAATATTTAATAGCTCTGAAGTTTGCAACGAAAAATGAATATTTACCGATACCAATTTTCCGTTAGCGAATTCGGCGAGACGCAAATTTGTTTTTTTTTTAAGATTCACACTTAATAATCTGCAATAACTTTACAAAATCAGATTTTTCTCAATAGTGAGAATAATACGTCAGAAAAAAAATCTCTTTGCATTCTAACCACGCGAACTTGAATTTCCATTCGTTTGGTTCATAAGACTTGAAACTTTTTCTAAAGAAATTACAGTCGTTCGGAGAAACGGAGTATTTCACTTCAACGTCTCGTGGACCTTCGCGACCCTTTTTTGCCACTTTAGCATTTAGAAAGCTCGAATAAATGAATATTGAATAATAGCTGTAATAATGAAGTTGAAATGATTGTATCGACAAACTTATAATAATCATGACATTTATCGTGACAAAAATAAGATTAACCCGGTATTATAGAAACAATGATAAATAACGATAATTATTATCTTTAATTGTTATTATTAAAAATCAATTTTATTTATTCAAGTATCGTTATTTCTAATTGAATAACAACAATAACAACTTAATTATTATTTAATATTCTTATTGCACCTTTACTAACTCGATTTTATTTGATCCTTCCAAAGAATGCTACGATTCAAGTTTTTCGATCCCGTCACTTTCCTCGATCGCGTGAACGCGTTTGACGGATCAATCATCCGATCAATCACTCGATCCGGTCTGTCTCCTTGAGTCTCTCGGAGAATCAGTTTTACGGGATATTTATTGTAACTTATCGTTTTTTCAGTGGCGGAGGTGGCAGAGGGGTGAGACCGGTTTATCTGCGATGTTCGCGTGGCACGGTCGCTTGGCGTTATCCCCGAGGTGCTTTGCGCGTGGTGCTATCTGGCGGTAACGAGGGGCGAAGTTTTCGCGGCTGCGTGAAAATCTCCGGACCTGCGCGCGTCTATCTCGAGGGGAAGGGGAGTTTGCGGCCGATTTATTCACCGGGTGATGGTAAACACGAAGCGCTTCATCGTTGCTTCCGATCGAGAGGACAATTGGCGGCGCTGTACGTCGAAGCGGACGAAACCGAGCGTGGCCTCGGTGGGTCTCGTTCCACGGTCAAGCTGAGATACGATCTTGAACTTGCAACGCGAACGGGGCTTCGCAACGACAGCGCTAACCTCGGAGAAAAAGAGAACTACGCGGAGCGTGAAGAAGAAGCCGAGTGCAGACCTTGCTCCAAGGAGGAACTTGCCGAAGCTTATTGCAAAAGCGATCTCGTCGCTAGAGGCACCGTTAGCGCCGTCGAAAGACGACCCGAACTCGAAGCCGCCGAACTCGTACTAAGAGTCACCAAAACTCTGAGACGCGTCGAAGAGAACGAGGTGATTACTCCGATCACTCGAATCATTATTCTGAATATCCAACGAGAGTTTTCGGAGGTTAGGTTTGACGAGAAAAATCAGTGATTTTTGCTCGGCTGACAAAATGAATTCCAAACTGCCGAATTTAAAAACAGCCAAAAAAATGTGACTTCGCTGCTGATGAATTCTTTGGTCCTGACGAACTCGGGCAAACTCTGCTCGAAAATTCAAACTTTTAATTCGCCCTGCGAAAATTCGTGGATTGTCCACCGATGCGTTTTGAAAAATATTGTCTTTTTTATTGTTCAATTTCAACGAAGATTTTCGTAGTGTTCTTTCGGAAATTAAAAATTAAAAACGGAAAATTAAATGACCAGGATTCTCAATTTTCTTTACGAAGATCCGCGACATGGGATTTCCGGTAGCAAACAGAGTAACGATTTTACCGTGAAAAGCTGTACTTTTTTCCAAGCGAGAAAAGACAAAATTCTTAAAATTGCCTAGGTGAAACTCGCGTGAAGAAGTCTTTTATCATTATACTCACGTCTACAAGAAAAATCACGAAAATATTCATCAATTGAATATCCGAGCCTAAAACCAATTTTTGTTAAAAAAAAACCGCACGATGAGCCGCAGAACCATTTATTTCGCTTAATATTATCGTTTCACCAACACTGATTCTTGAGAAAAACCTACATTCGAAAAAAACTCTTTTCTTCCATTTCTTCCCTTCATCTAACCATTTGGCATTTGTTTGTTTATTCCAGTAAACGTTTTCGTTTATTATTCAATAATCTCAATTTCGATTTTCGATTTCGCGGTTTTATATCGATCAACTCGTTTCTCCTGTTGTTTTGCGTTTTTGTTTTCTGTTTCTCATTTGTTTTTTTTTTCATGCATAATTCAAGGACAACGAGGTGGACTCGGCCGATCTGCGGTACCAGAGGGAGATTCGCGTGCGCGTACCAACAGCCTGTGATGCCCGACACGGTCAGGGTGAATTTGTGATAATGGCGAGAAAGAAACTTGGCGATCTTACGTTGGCGTGCGCCCCGAGGCTCGAGGCGTGGGCCGAGGCCGTCCGTGAACTCAAGAGCGCACCGTGCTTCTTGCGAAGTTAGCGCTCGTCCGATGCCGGATAAACGCAAAAAAAAAAGAAACCGGCATTATTGTAAATACGTATATAGCACAGATAGGGATATAGATATATATATATATAGAGATTTAAAAAATATATATATTTTGGTTATACCTGTACATAAAGCGCGTACTTCGAGAGTAAGATACCGATCTCCGAACTGTGATATTATTTTTCGTAAGAGGTTCAATGTGAAACTTGGTGTTTCTTCTTTTTTTTTTTTTATTATTCTTGCTATTGTTTTTCCGAGAGCGTCGGTGACGCGAAATAAACGAAAATTAAACACGATTAAATTGAAGTGTAATTTTTGTGTGCTATCCTCGACTATGAATTACATCTTTTAGAGCAAATTATTGCGGATAGAGAGGGAAGAGGGACAGAGATGCAATTTTTTCTCAACAAAGATATATAGTCTTTTATTCTTTTCTTTTCATCTCGCTCTCAATGCTTTTTTTGTTTTGGTTTTCGTGGTTCTTTTCTTCCTTTTTTTTTATATAACAAAGACATGGAAAACACACGGAAATAAGCCTGTACATCGAGGCGTACAATTCGTAAAAAAACAGCTACCATTTTCATATTCTCGAGTAGTCTTGAGGACAAAGTTATACTTGATTTTTGTTTTAGTGTACTTACACGCCTCTTCGATATACGCAATGATTATTATTCAAGGTTTCCATTTAAGGGTCTCGTTGCTCTTCTCTCCCCTTTTTTTTCGTAGATCACTGAAGTACCCTCGAAACTACATTTTTTTGTTTGTTTGTTATTCTTTTCTTCTGAAGAAAACGTACTTTCACTTGGCTCCGTTTCTAAAGTTAGCTTTGGTTTTGCGTTGCACTTATCGTTTATCGTACATCTCTTGTCGCTCGGCACGAAGAAAAAGAAAAACGTTACTTTATTTGAGTCGAACGCAGGGTGGATGGACGATTTTTCTTTACGCTTTTAAATCGACCGACGGGACGGCTGAATATTCGAACACGAATTTACGAAATTAATTAAATTAATTAATTAAATTAATTAAAATTAAAGCTGCTTTTAATCTTACGAAACGATCGAATCAAATGAAAACGCTGGTGTATCTTTTTGCAAATCGATGAACTTTCAAAAAATGGTTTTACGTATATTTTTTATACATCCAGTGAAAGATCAATTCCGAAATTGATTTCGGAGTAAAAAAAGAATTTGCTATCCGATAACGTACATCACCGAAAAATCCGTTCGTTTTCAACGTCTGTCAATTTTTTTTTGCGCAATCTTTCGACCGCCCACCGTTCGGTTCCTACGCCTCCACAACCTTCTCCCAAGTCAGAAAATACGAAAAACACGAGGAGTGACACAAAAGCCGTTGGCACCACACGCGTACAAAATCAACATACACGTCGTATAAAAAAAAGCGTACGATTGCGACGAGGACAAAAAAAAAACGTAACACGTTAGAAAAACTAGTGTACAGCGAGGTAAGTCCGTAAAAAAAAAAGAACGAGCGGAAACAAAATTAATCTCGCTGGACAATAGAAACAAAAAAATTCGTTGCATGTTGCTTGTACGTTTCGATGGCTTCGACAACGATAATCACAATGCGCTCAGTTATATACAATTGAACCGAGGATAATCGTTGCAACATGACGGACGATTCGAATCGCTATTCTCACGATTTTCCATTCCGGACTCCTTTTTTGACCTTCTTCTTCATTTGGCAATCACGGAACCAACTACACATCATTCGTATTTACATAATATTCTAGCGACGTAGGAAATAGCGAGATTTCAAAAAATTCACTATTCATCGCGTTGCGAGAGAAATCGGGAGTTACGCGGCACCTTTCGCGTTAATTCGCCAGTGAAAAATAAATATTTACACACACACAGCGCCAATCGTCCAGAGTACGTTTTTTTTTGGTTACGTGATTTACCGCCGCAAAACGGAAGTACCCCGATCAATTATCGTGAACGAATTATCACAACGATACGCAACGAATTAAAGCGTCACGCGAGACGATATCACGAACTAGAGAATCACACGACGAAATATCACGGTCGAGTCACGAAACGGAAGTCACACGGGACGAAAAGTATTTATCATTTATATCGGTAGCTTGTCAAAAAAGAAAACGTAAATCTTTAAGGGTGCTTGTGCAAGTACGAGGACGATGAGAATGTTGAGCGAAATTTGGACGTATGGCCACACAGTGAGGTAATTCATTTTCGAAACGATTTCCATCAACGTTAAAAATTGAGGACGCGTGTATCGATCTGAATTTTCGTACCGTTGAACGACGAATTTCGATTCCATCAGGTGTCGATATTTCATCGCAGCCATATTCTATCTTCGTGACTTTTGTTTGGGTTTGTTTGGGTTCAATGATACAATCACCCGGTCAATGATACAATCTAGTGAATCTCTAATTCGCGATATTCGCATTTCGACTGTGACATTACGTTTCGCCATCGATTTGGTTAAACGAAAAAATCCTTTGGAAAAAACCAGCCTGGCAGCCGAAAAATGCGTACTACGCATTGTGAAAAGGATAATTCGGGCAGAGATATATCATGAGATCGTCCATATTCGGTAGCACGACGACTCTCTCGAATTCCTTCAACAACTTCGTCTCTATCCATTTCGTGACGTAACCAATGTTGACGGCTCGTTCACCGAGGGCGGGCTTCGTCGTTAAAATGATACGAGGCACGGGCTTGAAGCCGTACCATATACGATCGGACGGTGGTGGAGGAATGTTGACGGTCAGGCAGCCTTTTATACTCGAAACGTTGACCATGAGACGTATCTCGGTGTTGGAGAGTTCCTCCATTGCTCTTCTAACGTACGACAGTTCGGCGGCCTGAAAAAGAAAGAAAATGTAAAAAAAAAAAAATAAATACTTCGAGAGGAATTTTGTCCGATTTTTGATGAGAATACGCATCGTTGTTTTTCGTACGCCAGCTTCACGGTTCGACCAAACGGTTAATCTTCTTTTTTTTTTGCAGAACTTATTTTTTCTCTCCATTTTTTTTTTACTATTTTTCCTTAAGCTCCGAACAAATCCGACATCTGGATGGAAGCTGGCGCCCTGACTCTAATTTCGTGACCACTCTCGCACGACCGTCGTAGCACTCGGGCCCGAGCATACAAAAAAAAAAATAACGTATCGCTCTTACTACGAATCCCCAAGGGCACGAGACGGAAAAGGTTCAAAGAGAAAGAGAGAATCGTCGTGGCGAATTCGGATAGCGTTTTACGCCTCCGACCTAGATTCTCGTCGTACACACGAGTCTGGAAAGTCCATCGGACTCTCAAATTGTGGGCGTAATTGAGGCATCAGTGACAGATCTCTTGCGACGTTACAGAAAATAAAATGGCTTCATTAGGAGATCCTTCACTTCCAACAGAATTCCCTTTTCGCATCTGTTACCCCAGCGGCAATGTTTCACGGAATGCAAAAAAAGTTTGCCGTAACTAAGTGGCTCGTTGCCAACAATGACCGGTTGAGTCGCTAAATCGATATCAATTATCGAATTCAACGTTACAAAAACGGTGCTCGACAATTCGTTTCGCGTTTGATTTTCATGGAACGCTTTTTATGTTCAATTTTTAATATTTGAACGATTAATTAAAATTACTCGAATTTTGTTGAATATTCTTCAAGCTTGATTAAAATAGTAGTATCGCGTCAGCTATGAGATCAGTTGGGTTTGAAAAACATTAATTTTTGTTGAGTTATTAAGTTGAAAAGTAAAAAACGAAATTTCCGCAAGAATCAATTCTAGAAAACGCAAAGATTGGTATATTACGACTTTTCACTTACAGTTAAGTAGGGGAGTTCAACTAGTTATGAACATTTACTAAACCGTTCAACGTTCACGATTTTCATGCGAATATTACGTTAAAATCGCGGTTTAGTCGTTGACTAAAAATAACTGTAATTTCTTGGCTTTCCATCACAAGCCCTAAAGGTCCATACGGAAAGCAAACGGTTTCAACTTACGGATTGAAAGTATCTATTAGCAGCGATTTTATCGACCATGCTGAGGAACTTTCGTCCGGACGATTGAGTTGGACTGAAAATAAAGGCAGACAATTAATTGTTAATCGAATTCACCTATTATTCATTTTAGTATTTTTTTCCGTTAGATTTTGGCAATATTTCCGCGGACTCACGTAGATTCTCGGGATCCTGGATTACAGGGCACAGGAGTGTTGTCTTCCTCTTCGGTAGAAGTTTCAGGACTGTCCTCTACGTCGCTATCGAACATCGGAGATCTCGCTGGTTTCGTTGATTTTTCGTTGCTCACTACGTCGTTCGCGTTATTCCCACTGACGGAGCCAGCTCTCGTTAATTTCATCAAGTTCAATTTCGTTTCGATCGTCATCGTGAAACAGCCCTCGTAAGTTATATCGAGATCGACCGATAATCCGTGCTCGTCGATTATAGGTTTGCTCGCTTTGTGTATAACCGGTGCACCTTGCCCGATCACCAATTCTGAGATCAACAAGCTCTGCATAAAGTACGGCAATTTTATGTTCGATAATTTCCGCTGGATCTTCTCTTGGATCAAATTAATCAAGTCCGGTGATTTGTGCATGTCGAAAAACACACGCCCGAGCAATGCGTTGAACCAGACTACGTCATTGTCGGCTAACGATCCACTTCCGGCTTCACTCGTTGGCGTCGATTGACCCTGTGAATATCAATCATTTTTAGGATCAATCGATAATCAACTTTCGGGATTAAGGATGTGTCGAAGACGTACCACGTGACACGCGAGTGCGATTGAAATAGTCGAAATTTTTTTTTAGCAATTTCTCAAGGACGAAACATTTTTTTCGAAAAATTCAAGCATCTATTTCTGTCTCTTCGAATTCTACAAAAACTGATGCGCGATTTTTCCCCGTAAACTTAATCGAAGCCAAGAAAACAGGTTTCGAAAATTTGTGAGGTTATGTCGATGTTCGTCATGTCCTTTTCAGAAGAGTTTTTCAAACAATGAACCGATGCGAGTCGTTTTAACCTCCAAATACGAGGAAGCACGTTGATAAATTTTCAGCACAGTTTAAAAAACTGACGGTTGTTAATTTACGAACGCTTTTGGATAAACGTTGGAAATACACAGTGCATTTTTCCATTGCGCTAGAACTGAACCACAACCGGACCAAAAAGATCGGTGGAACGCTTAATTGACGAGTTTGATTACTCACATCGATGTAACGCGACATATAAGCGTTGTACGAAAGTTCGGACGTGGTTTCGTGAGCGCCCGTGGTGAGGTTTGAATTTTTCGTGTCGGGGCTCGTGTGTGCTATCGGGGGTGGACTGGAGGACGGGGTGATGTCCTTCTGCGACGATATCGAGTTACGTTTGCTGGTATAGCCGCTCGCTCGGATCAAGCGTCTATACCTGAAAATTGTATCGTTTTACATAACCTTACGTACGCGTAGAAATATAGATATGCAGGTTAATATGAATAAAAATTAGGTCAAGATATCGATGGATGAACGATACTCTACCAATCTTCTTTTTGACGATCAGTACGGGCGAAAATGTATATTTTCAATTTCGTTTCTCCGTCGTCCTCGTCGTCATCAGCCTCTCGACAATCGGCAAAAATATCCTTTTTCTCGCTGTACTGAGGCGAAGAATCCTCCTCATTTTCCTCGTCCTCGTCTTCGCCTTCCTCGAATATCATCTTATCCTTCTCATCCTCTGTCTTCTGTGTCTCGTCGTCCGATCCCATATTCAAATCGGCAATCTCGATTATCCCCTCCTTCCGGAAAGTCACGCAGATCGGATATTTCTTGCTCCAACGTCTGTCCAACGGAAATAAAGATAAAATTTAGAATTTCAATCGTTCGTACTATCGATACGCGTAATTGCGAGTGGGAGGAACGGTTTCCGTTGAGATTTCTATCTATCAGAGCTTATCTCATTGGCGAATATTCACCGACGCTTATCTTTTATCTCACGCGAATGCGGTCAGTAAAAGTTAGATTCGGAATTTCAACAAATTTAATTTAATTGCTTAATGCTATGAAATATTGAATTTTTAGCAATTTCTTCACGTAAGCGTTGAAAATCATTAAAGAACGATTAATATTATTATATTAGATATAAAACGATGTCGCGAAATGTAAAATTCGAAATTAAACTTAAACCGGATGTCGTCCTAAATAAATATTGTATCGATCAACGAAAGTATAGTTGCCGACGAGATGTTCCGGGTTAAAAAAAAACACTAAAAAACACGCTTTTATAGGTGCACGTAAAAGTCAAAAATAAAAAAATCGACGAATATTCCCACCTTCTCCTCGTGAGTCCTTCCGGAAGTAACTCGATCTTAGCACCTGCCAACGAGTAAACGCGTTTTCTCGTGAACTTCGGCAAATGTTGGGGTTCGTTCCAGACCGCTCGTTTCGGTATTCTCGTTCTCGTCTCCATAATACGAAGATTGTCAGCTTCGAGCTTGAACATAACGGAGTTGGTACGAGCGACGTGATAATTGTCAGGATCGTAATCGTAAGGTAGTTCGTTGAGCCATCCTTCGAATTTTTCGAAAACAGCGTGTTCCTCGGCTGCGGGTATCATCTCGACTATAGGTAATTGTCCAGGTGTCTCATCGGTACTTGGTGGGAGAACAGGCGCGCTGAGAATGCGTTTGACTCGTTGGATCAGATTTTGGACCGTCAGAACAACGAAGACACCAGCGAAGCAGCCAATTACGTAATCGGGCAAGGGAAGAAGATGATACAGGGAGAAGAGTACGATCGGTGCTATCGCCAATTGAAGAAACAATTGTTTCTTCAATTGCGACAAAATCTCCTTCGGATTGTCAAGACTGACGGGTACGATTTCGTTTCTTGTTGGGCCCTGGTCGAAGGGTCTCGTTCGCAAAGATTTGGGAGGTTCGACTCTCGTCTCCTTATTAAGAAGTTTCGGCGCCTCTACGACGATCTCATCTGCCAATTCCGCCGCTTCGATCCCACTCTCAACACTGTTCTCATCTTCCGAATTTTTCGTTTTCAAGCCTGTTTTTATGCTGGAAAATCCAGCGAATCTCGACGAATGAGATCTACGACGATTCCTCGTCGACGTCGAACCGCTCTCTTGTTTCTCCGGTGTAAAATCCTCCGTTGGCGTAACATCCCCTAAATCCTCCGAGTCGCTGAAACTCGAATTTTCACGACTGCGTCGCTTCGACTTGCTTCTCTTGTCGTTCTTGATCTCTGACAATTTTTCCTCCAACGTTTTCGTCAATTTGCCTTTGAAGTCGGAAAACATTTTCCACGGATCGCTCGGCGGTGTTCCTTCCGACAGGCTGCCGTCAATGCTCGCCGAACGCTTGTCCGACGTTTCGTCATTGCTGCCGTTTTTGTCACTGGAATCCTTCGTCTTGACGGGACTGGACTTGGGTGAATTCTTCTCGGATTCCGGCGTCGGCTTTTCTTCTTCGCTGCTCGGATAGAGCTCCTCTAGCTCGTCGTCACTGGCGTGATAGCGAATTGACGGCACCGACGTCGTTATCGGCTTCCCTGATTACAAATAATGGTCGTAACGTACTTGGCGTCAAATGTCAACATTGAAAAAAAAGTTAGTTTAGATTCGGAAAAACCAAAATTGTTTCGCCACGTCAATGACGACTCGGTACTTATCAAAGAATCTCATTATGATCGAACTTTCAGCGATCAAAGAATAATTTCGTTTCGCATACGAAGAATGGAAACTTATTATTCAGCATTGGAAGCTTGAGGAAAGAAGTCGCCGTTGCGCGTAACAAATTAATGTCTCTGATGAATCATTCAAGGATACGTTTCGCATGACAGAGCAAAAACAATCGATATTCTTTGATGAAATGAAAATTCGATTGTTATCGAAATTGTTATTATTTATGAATATAAATCATGAAAAAAGTACCTTTCATCATGGCCAGTGTCATTTTAGCCGGACTGCTTCTCGATGCCATCTCTTTCCCGGTAATCCGAAGCGACGAGCTCGCGGTCGTTTATTAATTTCCCTTTTATCCCCTCCCGGCACCGGCCGCTCTAAACTATCACGTAATTCGCGTAGTCGGACATAAGGAGCGTTATACGTCAGACGGCACACAACTGTCAAACTTCGCCAATACCCTGCGACGTCAACTGATTTTTTCCCGGCGTTCAATACTCCGTTAACACAGAGAATTATTTCGGTGTCAAATTCCAGTGATTGCGCGTCGAAAACATTACTGAGAAAGCTCTCGTACTTCAATCGATGACGATCAACGATACGTGTGATATCTGACGGTGATCTCCAGCATTTTTATCACGGTCTCGCTCGTTACGATTGGAAGAATATTTTTACGGTTGTTTTAATCCGCGACGATCAATTTCGTCGTGCGATCGACGAATTTCACGGAATTGTACATTTTTTCTTTTTATCTCATACAATTGTAGAATTACATTTTCGTATCTACGAACTTTCTATTCCCGTAATCTCTGCCCGCGACGAGCAGGAATGCGAGCCTGGGTCGCTACGGATTCTATTGTTCACCAACAATATTGACCTTTGTATATTTTCTTTTATTCGAGCCTCTCGCACGCGCACGCGCGATGACGAAGGTTACTAGATAATCCTGGGGTTTACAGTACGCATGCCCTAATCTCCAACTTCAGATCGTCCCCGGTAACGCTTTGACGCGAATGCACTCGCGACGAGACCTTGGTTATGCATTTGCTGCGCACAACGTTTGATCATCACCGCGATTCGCTACGGAAGATGTACGTCAGTGTTTCGAAGACTTGATGATAATACCGGTGATGTTTTTCACGCGACAATCAATATGGAAAAGAAAAGAGCGATGTCGTTTGTGGTTTCTTCGGCTTCGGTAAAATTTGCCTTCCGAGCCACGGTGCAATGTGTCGCTCGCGTCGGTGCCGAAAATTCACTGCACTTACATGTGCAGCGTTGACAAAAATAATTATATTGAGAATACTATGTGATTACGGCATTGCTAGAAATTCAAAAGTTTCTCAGAGATGGGTAGTATTCAAAAAGAAAGAAAATCGCCAATCTCTATGCTAGAGTGTTCTCTAGGGCTGCAACATTAAAAAATGTATCCTATGTCAACGAAGTCAGACGTGCATAGGACGGTTCTTACGAGCGGCTTGAAAACAAGTATTCTGCGATCCAAACTGCCGCCTGGCGGCGTGACGAGCAACCAGCTTTTACGGAGGGTCGCGGGAAAGTTAGCCCCCCCCCCCCCGCCCCTAAGTAATCGGCTTTTTTTTACGAATCGTTAATATAAGATATACATGGTGTCCCACGACGAAATATCATCCGTGAAATGAGGGGTTGGGGGTGATTGGGCCTGTCTGCCGTTAAAAATTAATAATGATTCAGAGCTTCAAATTGGCGCAAGTGCAATTAATGGGCAATTAGAGTAGTGCGACATGTAATTTTCCTGAATCCAATCAATTTCACACACAAAGAACCTTCAACCGATCGCGAACGGATTTAAAGAGCTATAATCGTGTTTTTCGCGCATCGTAGAGTTTCTTGTCGTACATATCCGTCGACACCTAAGTTACCGGCAAATTGTTTGAACGTGCGTCGCTCTTGCCTTTCCAGATGGTACGGCAGATTTTTACAGAGCAGCGACACTAGCGATCTTAGCGGAACTAATCTAGGGACTTTTCTTTCACGAGATTGTCGAACATGTTTGTTTTGAGAATACCACGACGTCAAGGTGCAGTGGCTGATTTCATTCGGTCCGAGCGTACGTCCGTGGCGCTCACGTCGCGGCGGAGCATCGAGATGAGAGTTCTCTCCCTGGCCATTTTGGAAATAGAGAAATGTCGTATCGGAGCATCGAGCGTCAACAGTATCGTGTTTATCGTTGTCTCAGTTTGACACATTTGAAACTCGCGTGAATAAAGCGATAGGTAGCTCTCAAGACATTTGTACCGTAGTTATTGCGAAACGTGATCGACACGTGGACGTCCCAGCGTTCGTCGTAGCGTATAAAAAAAAGATACGTGCACAAAAAAAAAAACACGAGGAAAGAAGCAACGGAATAAAATAGACAAATCCTTGGTGTCCGCGAACGATGAATCGTACGGATGGTCTGGTGCAGAGGAGACGAGTGGTAAACAGCAGTAGCAGCAGCAGTGGCCTCGGTCAGGATGGAATCCACGAACAGGCGGGTCAGATCGAACAATCGTCTGGCAATCAACAGGATTCCGACAACAATTCACAAAAGGATCTCAACTCGAATCCGACCGTCGACGAAGACTCGGACAAAGCTACGAGACTCACACTCATGGAGGAAGTTTTGCTTCTCGGTCTCAAAGATAAAGAGGTACTTGTTCACTCTCTCTCTCTCTCTGTCTGGCAATCCTACTATCGCTTCCTCGTTCTTTCTCCCCTTCTCTTTCCGTATCGTCATTTTGTTTGTAATTAGCTATTAGCACAGATGTTTCGACCGACAAGGAAAAATGCGATTCTAATTTTGCGTCGAATTATAACATTTTTATGATGATCGATAAACACAGATAAACCCAAACAATCCCGTTTGATTGTAAACCCGCACGAATCTTGGTGGAAATTCTAAAGCAAATTTTCAATTCCATCATTATATTCAAATTATCTTGATGGATCGTTCTGACGTCACTTTCGAAAATTACCATGTTGAGGTTAGGTTCTTAAAGTCGAGCGTCAAATTTTGTTTAGATTTTTTAGCCGATTTTACCTATCTCGTTGAAACTTTCGTCACCACTTGGCTTTCTTCGTATTCCAGGGTTACACGTCGTTCTGGAACGACTGTATAAGTTCGGGCCTGCGCGGCTGCATTCTCGCAGAATTGGGCTTACGAGGACGCGTCGAACTGGAAAAAGCTGGCATGCGAAAGAGACAATTATTGTCTAGGAAGCTTTTGTTGAAGAACGACGCACCGACAGGCGACGTATTGCTGGACGAGGCCATAAAGCGACTCAAAGAGTACGATCCGCCCGAACCAGTCCAAAGCTGGATAGAGTACCTGAGCGGTGAGTTCCGATTGATTCTTAGTGTCCGATCGATAACGTTTCGCCTTTCGAAACTCGTTTACCTTTTGGAATTTCTGGATTGAAATAACAAATTTTTATGGAGGAAATCAGAGACGAAAAAAATATTTATTTAAAATATTTTTATTTAAAAATATTTATTTATTTCAAATATTTATTATATTTATTATAAATATTTAATAATAAATATTTATTATTTTGACGAAACGTATTTTGGCTTTCCAGGTGAAACGTGGAACCCTCTGAAATTACGCTATCAGTTGAAAAACGTTAGGGAAAGATTAGCCAAGAATCTTGTCGAGAAGGGCGTCCTCACAACCGAGAAGCAAAACTTTCTTCTCTTCGACATGACGACTCATCCTCTCACCGACAACTTAGCCAAAACACGCCTTGTCAAAAAGGTGAGTGCGATCTCTTCCCTAGATCCTTCGGATAGCTCTTTTTCTTCGAGAAGATCTAATTCGATATCGTCATGGAAACGTCGTTTTTCTTGTACGAAAATTAGAACAATTACACGAAGAGGGACATCGCCGTAACGCTTTGACTTTTTTCAGGTTTTATGCTTTTGACAAAAATGATTGCATGCTTTAAGTTCTCCAATTTTCAAAATGTTTTCAAAATTTCCGATTTCGATTTCAAAGCTTCGGATTTGTCCGAAGCTTGTAATTTCTTAGACATTTCTTAGCATTTTTGGGAAACCTCTTATCGCGTCAGGAGAGCTTTGTGAGCTAGCTAAAATGATGCAAAGCGAGCTTCTAGTTTCCACCACATTTTTACTCCCTTCGAGTTAAAAAGTCCTCGTCATTCTTTCAACAATCTTTCGCCCATTAAGTTCCAAATCCCCTGGATTTTCAAATTTTAGTTGTGTCCTAACCAAAAAAATCGTAGTTGAGTAACAAAAACGATAGTGTAATAATACAGTATCAGAGCAAAACTGTATCGTAGGAGGAACGAAGTACTTCCTTTGATGATTCACAAATGTCGGAATGAGGTCTCTTTAATCAGTAACGACAGTATCTTATCTGTCTCGCGAAGACTCGCTACCTCTTTCGCTGTACCAAACGGTCTCCGTAGTTTTTGGTCCAAATACTCTTCCGTTTGATCACAGTTGTAAACGTCATATATCTTCCTCGTAGTAATGAAAACAAGAAAAATCGCATATGCACGCATCTTTCAGCCATCAAATAAGTTTTTTAATTAAATGGAGAAGAAATAAGTCTTTTGCACGAAAATATGTACCTTCCTCGCTTAAATCGTTTCGCAGAACGTTTCCTGTGGGTTTTTGGCGACTATTATACACTTTTTTTGTTGAATTGTGTATGAAACCCAAACAAACGATGATATTATTTATCATCGATGATATTATTTATTAAGAGATCTTTTAATGTTTGTTTTTTTCCAAACAATAATAACAACAAAATCGTCAACATCGCGAAAAATGTTTAAACTTAAAAAATTGTTTTTTAAACAATTTTTCTTCTGTGGAAATCGCTTTTGGAAAATTTATTTCGTTTCCCGAACAATCTTCCAAAAAATCGAGCTCGATTTTTGTCTTTAAAATGGTTTTAGGGATATCAGCGATCGTTTTTTAAAACGAGACTCGCAATTTATCGTCGCGATCGAAAATTCGAAGTTAAATTTTCCTCTAGCAGTGTACATCAACAGATATATTCACGGATCCATTTTCTATCTACGAGTGTAATAAAATTCGTTTAAATACGTTATCTCAGACTTTGGTAGGTAAATTTGTACTCGCGTCTCTTAAAACGTGCACTTTACGTTCGAAACTTAACGCTCGCGTACTTCGCGTTGCTAATCGTAAGTCGTAACCCAAACATACTCGAGTATTCAAAAATCGGTAAAAAACGGTTTCGCCACTTGTTTTCGTTTTCATGAATTTTTCTTGTACTCAGATTCAGGAAGCGGTTCTCTGCCGATGGGTAAACGACGCCAGTCGTATGGACCGGCGAACTCTCGCACTAGTGATACTCGCCCACGCTGCGGACGTTTTGGAAAATGCATTCGCACCTCTCTCCGACGATGATTACGAAGTGGCAATGAGACGCGTGAGAACTCTGCTGGATCTTGATTTCGAAGCGGAAGCAGCAAAAGCGAACGCGAATCCGGTATTATGGGCGGTATTCGCTGCATTTACCAAGTAAACTCGTGACGAGTTATCGTAGACGACGAAGTATGAAAGGAAACAAAAAAAGAAAAAAAAAACATCAAAAAAACAAATGAAAACACAGACACGAAGACACGCATATATACGAAAGGTACGAAAGTATCGGATCAACAGAATATAGCTTGGAAAAAGGTCACGAGAGTACGAGAGATCCTGATTGTTTTTTTTTTCGTGAACAATCGATCGCGAGAATCGATCGATCGCGAGAATCGAGAGATTGCGAGAATCGATCGATCGCGAGAATCGAGAGATCGCGAGAATCGAGAGATCGCGAGAATCGATCGACCGCGAAAATCGATCGACCGCGAGAATCGATCGATCGCGAGAATCGATCGATCGCGAGAATCGATCGATCGCGAGAATCGATCGATCGCGAGAATCGATCGATCGCGAGAATCGATGGATCGCGAGAATCGATGGATCGCGAGAATCGATCGATCGCGTCAAGTCTGTCCTATCAGGTGGGAAGATAAGATTCTCGTGTCGAAATGGCTGTCGATCGAGACGGTTGGATAATAGAGGAGGGAAAATCTATCGCGAGTCTTTTTACAACGAGTCGTGATAACACACGCCGTTCCACTACTCGCTACTTGGCAATGAAGTAAAGGCAGTTTCACTGAAAGTATTTTCGTCTCAAATAAACAGCGTTTGAGAATTCGAAAAAAAAAAACATGTACCACGAAATACGCGAATCGAGATTGAAAAGCGTTGATAGGAGGAAAAAGACGCTCGTTTCGATTCGTTCGGGCTCACTGGAAAAGGCGAATGCGCTTATCGCTCAATCTCGAAGTCGCACACTCGGTCGTTCGTCCAATCCAATCATCGAAAAAAATCTCGTTCACCCACTTCGATATATTCACGATCTTTGCCACTTTTGATTCATTTGTTGTTTACGTCAGGATAGCAGAGCTGGAAACAGGCGGAGAGCTTGTCCTTCGGACGCAATGTCAAATGTTCTTTTTTTTTCAAATTCATTTACGGTCTAGTACTTTTTTCAACGGATATTCAAACAAGCGAAAGAGTCGTTTTCACACGTGCATTGATCGACTCGAGTCACTAATCACGAACGAAAATGAAAAATGTACAGGAATTTTGATTCGATGGAATTGAGCTCGCTGGTCGAGCAGATCAGAACATCCATTCCAGTTGTTTATCACTGAGAATGCAGTGTCCCTTGAAACGATATTTACGCGTTACGAAACCGTTTTTTATTGTCATACATGTTACAAGTGACGATTAGAAATTGATTATAAATACATATTAAAGAAAAAAGGATTAAAACACACAAAATCAAGATTTCAATTATTTCGTCTGGTCGGGGATAGCGTTTTAACATTGCGATAAACTCAGTCGTCGAATTGTTGATCTTTTTACCATTCGTCGCATTCTTCAATGGGATTGCTGCGTTATCGCGAAAGTTTATCACGGTTCACTTCACGTTTCGATTGTTGACATTGCTCTGGAGAAGTATCGCGCCAATGCAACGATAATCCTTTCTCGAGTCTATCTCCATCGTTTCTACCAGTTTGAGAAGACTATTCCATGCAACAGGCTTTTTCTTGCGTCCGTTTTGGATGAAATTGTAACTAACTCTCGTTTCACTGATAACTCGTGAATTTAATTTACCGCGTTTCCCACGATTGAAAAAAAACGTGCGATTGAAGAAACGTGCTGAATTAAAGAAAAAAAACAAAAAATTACGTAACGGTGAAAAAAAATGAATTGTATCGAGATTGGGTCAACGACCAGCGAGTCGTGGGTATTTGTGATCAACAGTGATAGTATTAGATTGTTCATAAAGAAAACGAAAAAATTTGCGATAATTTTGCCAGCTGTCGAAAAGCGTTCGTTCAAGGTCACCTTAGCGAACTGGCAAAATAAATCAATTACGAACACTTAATGCAACGAGTATCCTTCCACCGTTGAACTTTTATTTTTCGTCCTTTCTCGACCCGTCCTGGGATTCCGTTGAAGGTCTCTCGTGATATATATTCTTCTGTTAAAGAATTTTTGTAAACCTCGAGATCATTCCATATATGTACACGCTCATGGTTCCTCGATTGGTATCCTCTTTGATATTCTACTTTTTTAACATCCGGATTAATTGGACGAGCGTTACCGAGGCTTTTCAGTTCTTTCGAAGATTCTTGAAGTTATTTCAATGATTTTCAACGCCCTCCAACGGTCGTTCATTAAATTGATCATTGACGAGTGAACTTTTTTTTGTCTCCGAGCGTCAGACGATGGAATACCCTTTTTCCTGATAGCTTCCCAGTCGTCGTACCTTGTCCGTGAAACGAGCGATTTTTTTACCCTTCGGGTCTCATTTTCACAAACGTATTATTTTTATTCGGTACTTTATAAATCTTCATTTTGGAAGACACTGAAATGCCTTTTTGCCTCGATCACGGAAATGATTCGTTAAAATTGTTTTCGAAACTTTCACGGGCGTTTTCTGTCTGCGTCATTGCAAAGTGGCGGATCGTGTATAATAGCGTTAGAAAAGCGCATAATTTTATCGAATAATTGTAAAAAACAAATTGGACACTCGAGGCGAGACGGCTCGTGAGAAATGAAAGAGAAATCCGTTGTAATTTAACGATCGTCTGACGCCTCATGATTATTATAAATTTGAATCTGACGGTTACGTAATCGTCTTCATCATTACTATAAAATAATTATCTCGAGATCCTGATGATTGGGGGAAGGTGCAACATTGACTTTCGTTTCAACGATTATTACGCATTATTTGATATAAATTATAATAGGTAATTGTACAAAAAGAAAAACCTTTACAGATCAGATTGACTATTATCATGTATTTACAAGTACACTTAATATCATTATTATTAGGTACTGTATTAACATAAGTATAATAAAAAGTGAATATTATTCGGAATAGATGCGCAAAGATTTACCATCGTTCGTGAACAAATATTGACATCCGTAAATTGGCAAACAGACTGGAAGTCTCGGAAAAAACGAAGATACCGCTCGAAAAAGTGAACGAGTAGGAAGTGCCGTTTTTCTCTCTTTGGTTTATTCGTCTGATCGTGAAGGATCGTGATCGATGGCGCAACAACGTTTTTGTGTGAAAATTTGTTAAATTCTTGCAGTTGGCGAAACTGGAATCATCTCGAGCTCGAATGGAGAAAAAGATTGATCCCAAAGAATTGGCAATTGGCCTCGTTGACGAAGAAGACACAAGTGGCGGGAAAAAACACCCAAATATAAAAGCTTTATCGGAAGAAGCAAACATTGCGATGATTCGGAGGAAAATATCTTGGTTGGAACCAATTACGAATTATTGGTGCAAACGCTATCGCCGGTCGCGTGTATCAACCCGTATTTTCCCGTTATCATCCAACTCGGATCCGTTTTGTTTAATTCTTCGACTTTGCGTTTCGTCAATCCGACGCAAAGATCAGCTTTGATGGTTCGCAGCGTAACAATATTTGTCGGTCGAAAACCACTGACGGACAAAACTCTGTCCAGTGTCGTCGTATGCTCCCAATTTATATCACCCAGCAATTTACGATAATTCAAATCTCCTTTGAACATTAGGATCACCGACTCGCTCAGCTTGTTGTAGAGTTCTGGCGCTTTTTCCTTCATACGACCGAAGTCATAAGGTTCCGTCCAGAACGATTCGACCTGATACAGAAACATTAGCAAAATTAGTGAACATAAGTTCCATAAGAGCGTCCCATCAAAATAGCAAAAACCCAAAGGCTGCTTTCGACACTGTCCTCTTCCGTTGCAATATCAGCCCGACGTAAATATCAATGCGTAACGAAAGAAAAGAAAAAACTTCGAACGCTATTCGTAACTATTTCAAAATTGTTTCCCAAAGTCATAACTGTCGTTATTAACTACTCTTCAGAACACAGAAAAGCAAAAAACATTTTCGTACCTCGACGGTCCATTTGTCAGTCTTTAAGAGTTGCGCGCAAGACTCGCCAAAAGCTCTCAAATCAGGATCCTCCGATTTGACACTGCTCGCGACGAGCCACTCAAAATCATGAAGGTTCACGTCGCTGATGTACCAAGGTATGCGCTTGACATGAAAGCGCACTTTATCAGCGAGACGGTGAGCGACGAGAAAGTTCGCCAGACACAGATCGGTGAAAAGTTCGTAACCGGCATTATCCAGTATGATATCTACGATTCTTGTTTTCTGCGACGCGTCGATCTCGTTGAGCAATTCCCACACAATTGCTGTGTCGTCGATCAACAGGTCATCGTCGAACGTACTCAAAAGTTCAACGGGATTGCCCACGGTGTTACTTTCCGCACCAGCGCTCAGCGACAAGTCGCATCTATTGCCCCATAACGCAAGCTTCAGAAGCTTCACAAGATGATCCCTTCTTTCGGACTTAGAAACGGTTTCCGGATTCCTTACGAGATTTGTCATATGCTTTGCCAAGAGTGTGATACTGTTCAAAGATTTTTCAAACGCGTTTTTCTTTTGTTCTTCGAACGGATCGTACGCTTTCAGCGTTCGCCTGTGAAAAGTCCAAGCAAAAGTGAATTCGAAAATCACTATATATTCGTCATTTTTAACCGGTGTGAGTTTTGATATAGCTCGAAACCTACGTCAAAGACAGCGCTTGGTTGATTCTTCGATACATGTACGTTTCGCTCAAAAGCCAGACGGTATTGAACCAAGTCAGATTGGAACCTTCCGCGTCTTTCCTCTCGGTCAGATAATCGTTCCAAACCGCCGTGTCTCCTGTAGTGTCGCCGTTGTACGTTTCGAGGAGCGAAAGCGGTTTGTTGGTCATGACTTCGCTCCTGAGTCTGCTGATATCGCCTATAACGTGTTTCAGCTCTTCGGCAGATTCCTGCGGGGCCAAAGTAAGAAATTGTGAGATTCCGCCGTGAAATTATCTACTTTATCGAATAGTCGTTCCGCTTGGATTTTGAACTCACTTTTCCGAATTTGCAAACGATCTTTTCCTTGTCACGACTCATCGTGTCGATGACGCCGGTCAGTATCACCGGAAGTCGCTCTTGTAAAGTCACATAGCTAAAACTCCTGAAAAGACAGCCAAAAACTGAGCAGACGACCGTGAAGTTTTGAGGTTAGGTCTCACGAGCCCCGAGAAAAATAAATCTTTTGGCACAGTTTTGAGATCGATACTTTTTATAAACTCCCGAAAGATGTACGCCGAACGGAGTCTCGATATCTTGTAATCCTTTAATATCCGTGGTACCACCCAAATGCGACATTTCCTCGTTATTCTTTTCACCAGCGTTGACCGACGTGACATTGACGAACAGCAGCGCCAGCAGACGACGATACGATAAAGAAGCTTGTGTACGATACTTGTGCATTGTTGCCTTATTATTCAAGCGTAATATCGTCGTGAATATGAAAAAAGTCCCGGGGACGGTTAACGGAGTGATTCGGTTGAAGATTTGTATAAAACTACGTGTAATTACTCCTCATCCTGCGATATGATCAAACGACCAATAAATTCCGAGATTTATCTCGGAATTTTGTAAATCCGCGATGCAATAGCTTTTATCGTGGTAAACAAGGGCAAAAGTCGCCCCTTTTCGCTCTTCGTACATAACGTTGTTAATCTTCGCGTATTTTGATAAAAACGTACTAAAAATATGAACGCCACTACATCCATGATTTTTGTTAATTGGACATTGAGGATTTGTCATCTGTGTATCAACATTTTTGAACTTCTTCATAAACTATGATCGACTCCGAAGCTTCGCACTTTTCGGTAAGCAACAAATCCAACGCCATTTCCGGTTGCGCTTTGGAACCCGACGCGTCAATTTTTCGTCCTTCCATCTTCCGTAAGCAGTTACGAAACTTTTGGTCCACACTTATACTTTTCTTGTCTTTTTTTCTCTCTTGTTCAAATGCAGCGCTTGTTAAAGATCCGCCATATTGATCTGAATAAAGCTATTATATTTGAAAGTTTCGTGTCGTTGATAATGCAATTTGTAAGCGCCAATTAGCAACGGTTTGTATACGGGCTATTCGAATCGAATTGGAACAACGATATCAACAGTAACGAAAAAAAAAACAACAACAACAATAATAATAGTATTCATTGTTAAGAATAATGAAAACAATAATCATCATTATTATTATTATTGTTACATTTATTGTTAAGAATAATAATAACAACAATCATCATCATTATTATTATTATTGTTACATTTATTGTTAAGAATAATAATAACAATAATAATCATCATCATTATTATTATTGTTATATTTATTGTTAAGAATAATAATAACAATAATCATCATCATTATTATTATTATTGTTATATTTATTGTTAAGAATAATAATAACAATAATCATCATCATTACTATTATTGTTATATTTATTGTTAAGAATAATAACAATAACAATCATTATTATTATTGTTATATTTATTGTTAAGAATAATAACAATAACAATCATTATTATTATTATTGTTATATTTATTGTTAAGAATAATAATAACAATTATTGTTATATTTATTATCAAGAATAATTATATTGTTTATTGTGGTTTTTATTTGTTATGACTGTTGTTGTTGTTGTTGTTATTATTAACAATAACAAAAACAAGAACAACAAAAATAATGGAAATATTAGTAATAAAACGAAGACCCGTAATGAACGACGATATTTATAAAAATTTGAATGATTATTGAATTGAATGATTATTTTATATGATTATAAAAATTTGAATTGAAAATTTGAATTTCAATAATCCATTTTTGGAGGAATCCCGATAAGAGATAATTCGAAATGAATCCAAATATTTCAGGGGTACAAACGAGTTTGAAAAATAATTGAATTTTAGTCGGAACGCCCCATAGGGAATCGTAGAGAATCGTGGGCCATGCGAGCAGGGCGTGAACGTTTTTGTATCTTGGTACTAGAAGTATCAAAACTTTGCTCGTAATTTAGAAACAGATGGGACAAACTTTATTAATATTTCGAGTCGAGCGAGACCAAATAGTTGATTTACTATTTTCTTCATTTAGCCGTAGTTTATTCTTTATAATTCCTATATTAATTTGATACGAGAACGAATCGCCACGATTTATCAAAACGAAAATTGTGCCGGCGAAGAATTTGAAGGAACGCACAGCAGAGTCGAATTCTATTCAACAATATTGCTAATTACTACATACCAGGATGTATATGCCGGCATAACTCGCGAGACCCGCGAATTCCAATGCAATCTTCGCGTTCCTTGTAAAAGGCTTCGCTGCCGATTCATTACGAGTCTACGTAGTATCGTACAGTTGTTACGATCCGTAACTTCGTTTTATATATATATATATATATATATATATTGCATTGATTGGCTGCAACGTATATAATTTTTTTTCGAAAACTATCAAAAATCATATTTTCCAAAATTGTGGTTAATCGCAGAATAAGAATCGTAAAAAACCGCATCAATTTCGAAACCCAAACAAAGCCAAGTGAAATTTGAGGTATCAAAAATTTGAGGTCCGGTTTCCGTCTTCCGACTTCCGGTTTCCGGTTTCCGTGTTCCGATTTCTGGTTTCCGATTTCCGATTTCCGGTTTCCGGTTTCCAATTTTCGGTTTCCAGTTTCCGATTTCCGGTTTCCAATTTTCGGTTTCCAGTTTCCGATTTCCGGTTTCCAATTTTCGGTTTCCGATTTCCGGTTTCCAATTTTCGGTTTCCGATTTCCGGTTTCCAATTTTCGGTTTCCGATTTCCGGTTTCCAATTTTCGGTTTCCGATTTCCGCTTTCCAATTTTCGGTTTCCGATTTCTGGTTTCTGATTTACGACTTCCGATTTCCGGTTTCTGATATTCCATTTCCGGTTTCCCACCTCCGGTTTCTGATTGCCGATTTCTGATTTCCGACTTCCGATTTCCGATTTACGACTTCCGATTTCCGGTTTCTGACATCCGATTTCCGGTTTCTGGTATCCGATTTCCGGTTTCTGATAGCCGATTTCCGGTTTTCAATTTCCGGTTCCTGATTTCCGACTTCCGGTTTTTTTTTGGTCTTTTTGGAGGCAAATAAATAATAATAATTCTGGATAATTATTCGTCGATAACGAACGGTCCAGAAACGACATACAATTTTCGAAATATTGTACCCTAACCCCTTAAAAACAATACGTTTCACGTCGATATTTTATTCAATCAAGCTGGACGATTTTTTTTAGTAATGTTTTTTTTTATAATGATATTTTAAACGAGCTTTATTTTATTTTATCGAAAATCTCGTCACTCATTAATGATTCACCAAATAATCAGCAGTTCCGAAAAGCCTCGTGATTGACAGTTGTGGATAAGTCGAAACGATTGAAAAAAATTTATTGCCATCAATTAATCGATTTTTAAAGAGCTAATTGGCTTCCGGGAATGAAATCGTTCGTACGGGGTCCGGATGAGAAGAGATATAACGAGACGGGTATCAGGTTATCGACCATGAGGGGCATCGTATTTCTTGATACGTAATAGCCCGAAGATTTGGGCCATTCTCCCCTGTTGCATTGCATCCTGCACCATAGGAATCTCAATATCTCGCGGGCCAGCTTCCAATGGGATATCTGGTCGCGTGCGTATAATATCTAATAACCGCTATTATTAGGCTTTGGTTAATCATAAATGTATCTATATAATAATACCATTAGGTCTATACTACGATCCTTCTCTGCGTCAATGCGTCAATTCGAGTCATTGATTTTTCGATGATTTTCCGATTATAAATATTCGACTTTTATTTTAATAGTTTTTTAATTTGAAAAATTTAGCCATGCATTTACCATTTATTTCGTTTTCAAAATTTGAAAAATTTAGCCATGCATCGACCATTTATTTCGTTTTCGAAATTTGAAAAATTTAGCCATTTATCTACCATTTATTTCGTTTTCAAAATTTGAAAAATGTAGCCATGCATTTACCATTTATTTCGTTTTGTAAATTTGAAAAATTTAGCTATGAATCTACCATTTATTTCGTTTTCAAAATTTGAAAAATGTAGCCATGGACCTATCATTTATTTCGTTTCCAAAATTTCAAAAAAAAAAAAAAACAAACACCCGGCTCCTGCTTTTTTTCTATATTTTACATTTTTCAAAAAACATTCGCATTTCGTGTTTCTAATTTTTTTTTATTTCCAAAAATTGTCCTGATGCCTATGTTTTCATTCGGCAAATCAGTATTACAAAAAAGAATAAAAATGAAAAAAAAGCAACTTTGTCTCTCCGAAGTTGCTTTTTTTATTTTTAATAAATCAGTAAAATTTCGGTAACTTGAGAGATGATCGGATTCGTCAAAATTACAAGATTTTTCGATATCCTTGGAAAGTCCAAAAATTTATTGAGAATGGACGATACCTCTGGATAAAAAAATCCTTCTTTATTAATTTTTAATAAATCAGTAAAATTTCGGTAGCTTGAGAGATGATCGGATTCGTCAAAATTCCAAAATTTTTAGGTAGCCTTAAAAAATCCAAAAAATTATTGAGAATGGACGGTTAAAAAAA